>BQKN01065718.1:584599-618130 GCA_022839385.1 Asparagus kiusianus | reverse complement strand
GAGAGGGGATTTTGGTTTTGGTCCTAACTGTAGGAAGGTTTGACCAAGTGGAAAGTGAGAGTGAGAGTACAAATCACCGTAGGAATGTTGATTCGTACAAATCACTCAAAGGGGGTTCTTGATGTTAAGTGATAAGGACTTAACACAAAGGGTTTTGACAATTCGTCAATGATTGATAAATTAAAATCCTAAACATTATATCCGGACTCTAACAATGAAAGTGTTGAGTGCACGAACATAGCGGAGGAAAGAATTTTGGTGATCCCACCGTCAATTGATTTGATCGGTGGGGTATTCTGTGGTGGAGACTATGAGTCGTCAAACACCAATGAGAGTTTTGTGAGGGAAAATTGATCTAATGAAGTGATCGGATTTCATCTCAGCAAAAGAGTGTTCGGAAATTAGGAGTTTAGTGTTTATCACTTTATTCATCATGACCGGGTTATCCCTAAGAATATTACATTTAACATTCTTCCGGAAACTTCCCGTTACATGAATTATCCACCCCCAGCTTTCTTTGCAAAACTGGGTGTATCATTGTATCAGCTGCACGATCGGGTTATCCTTAAGAATACCACGCATGGCACTCTCCAGGAACTTCCCGTGGAAGAAAGGAAATAGTTTAGACTCATACACCTATTGGAGTATCAGGGAGCAGTTTAACCTCTTATATCGGTCGGAGGATTGAGAAGCAGTTTATACTCATATATTCTTCGGAGTGTTAAGAAGCAGTTTATACTCTTATACTTTTCGGAGTCTTGAGAAACAGTTTATACTCGTATACTCTTTGGAGTTTTGCCGTTCTTGACTGGCTTACCCTAGCGTTATGACGCCGGCTTCCACCAAGGTCTGGATGCTATTCTTGAGAGTAAAGTAATCCTTAGTGGGATGAAGGATCCTCCTATGGTACGCGCAGTACTTCGGATCCGCAGTATTCTCAGCTTCCTCCTGATTGACGATAGGTGGTAGCTTGATCTTGTTGTTTTCAAGGAGGGACTCGAAGATAGCTGTAACGTCTTCATCCTTGAAAGAATACTCTCTTTGGAGTTTCGGACCCGAGTTCTTTTGTTGTCTCCGGGGCTGCTGTTGCGACGTTTGATTAGCATCGACGACCGCTGCAGGTGTCTTGCCCTTACCACGGGAGGCGAAATTCGAGTTTGGAGGATTCGTCGTCGATTGACTCCTCTCGACCTTCTTCCTTCGGAGGAAGCGTTCGGCTTGTTCCCCTCGGACCTTCAAGTCTTTCCAAGAGTTGGACGGTGCTCTCCCCATTGCTTCCAACACGTCCAACGAAAGATTATTGTGGCAGGTCTGGAGAATAAACTCCTCAGTGATCGGATCCCGACAATTCAACGCTTTGTTCCGGAACCTCTTGACGAAGGTATCGACCAATTCCCCGTCTTTTTGTTTCTCGTCGAGCAACGTCCCGATGGATATCTCCATGTCATCATTAAAGAAATTGGTGAGGAATTTGGTCTCCATGTCGTCCCAGCTATTTACGCTTCCTGGCTTGAGGCGACGATACCAATCGAAGGCGGCTCCGCGAAGAGTGCCAACGAATGACCGCACCATCAGAGGCTCATTACCAGAGATGACTCCCAGGTGTGATTTGAAATAAATCAAATGCTAAGTGGGGGAACCCTTCCCATCGAACGGCGTGAAGTTGATTAGACTAAACTTCACCGGATAGGGGATTAATTCCCACTCTCTTGGGTATGGACAAGGAATGCCCGTCTTCTTTATCTCTTTAGCGGAAATCAATGTATTGATTTTGCTCTCGAGGTTTTTGATCTTCAGGTTTTCACCTGTACCTTCGTTGGCATCCTCATTACCACCCCCTGCATTGACGAGAGGGTTATTGGCGTCACAAGTTTCATTTGCACCTGTGTCCTCATCTTCCAGATTGTTCTGGTTATGACGACTTGGTTCGCCTTGTTGGTTCCTCAATGCCTGGATTTGTTGCTCATGCATCTCTTTCATGGTCTGCATGGCCATCTGCATTTCGAGCCTAAAACTCTCCTGTTGTTTGGCCATAGCATCTTCGAGCATCTTGGCCACTTGTTCCGCGCTTATCATGAATGACTCACGGGGTTCTCCTTCGCTGGACACGGTGTTGTCAGACGCAACCGCAGAGCAAGCATCCGATTCTTCATCTTCTGAAGGTGGTCTTATCCGAACCCTACCATACGTCCTTCGTGCGATGGCTCCAGACTACAAACGGGTTAGACGCCGGGATGCCTTTAGAATCGACTCGAGATCATCCCGTGCCAATGTCCCTTTGTTGGTCATATTAGCGGTGACCCTTGGAAATTCTCCATCTTCAACCACCGCTCTCCTTCGTTGGAAACGCCTAGGCCTTGGCTTTGGGGTTTCAGTGCTGAGCCTTTCGAACACCGAGACTCTCTCGGGGACTGCCTTGATGCAATTACACTCAGACAATACCGCCCGAATGAGTTTGGAACAGGTGCATTGAGTTTCGAGCCTACGAGGACTTCTCTTTCTGGCTCTGCTCGTGCCCCCAACATGATAGTACAGCTCATTCGTATGAAGGTCGGAGCAACCTATCGCGTGTTGGCACGACTTCTCAGGTATAACGTTATCATCCTCGGACGACAACGTTTCCTTCCGAGGGCGAGTTACGCGCCTTGAAACATGCCTTTGTGGGCGTGAGTTCTCAGCGAGCTCCTGGACTTCGATGCGCAAATTGGCGCGCGCGGCAGCCTTGAACTCCTTGTCATGCTGAAAATGATGGCAACCCCCAGCAAGTTGAGTCATTTGGGGCTTCTTCATCGGGCCCAAACGTTCTTGAACTGGAGTTTTGCATCGTCCATTGGGGAGTGGGCCGAGGCGCTTCAAAACTGACTTCTTTCTCCGGGATGATTCTGTGTGACCTCCCGGAGTAGCCATGGGAATTGTCGGCGACTTCGTTTGGTTCGCCGGAGGTTGAATCTGCTTCGAAGGTTGCAAAGGTTGCTCTTTGGCCCGAATCGTCACTTCGGACTTCGGCCTCCAGACTTTGCGGGTTGGTGGCGACTTCTTTGTCACCTCCTTCTGATGCTTTCTACGGGCTTCTTCAGCTTGAGCCCGTGCCTGCGCTGATAGTGCGCGACGCTTGCGAATGCGCTCCTCCAGCGTTGAATGGTTCCGTTTGACACGGACCCATTCCGTTGTTAGTGGCTTGGAAGAGCCGCCGTTCATCTGTTGTTGAGCCTGTTTGCCTCTTCTGTTTTTCAGCTCCGCCTTGTAGCGGACTCCGTCAACAGACTCCATTGCCTTTGCGAATTGTTTCGCGAGGCGTTGACGTTGCCTTTGGCGGGCTCTCTTCGAGAGAGTCACCACGCCCTCGGCAACGGAAGATTTGGCCAGAGCAGATCTGACCTGGTTGGAAGTTGGAGAGATCTCACCCGATGCAGCTTTAGCATCAAACGGGGCGAGATCTTCGTTGGTAGCTTCAACTTCTTCGTACCAACGAACCTTTCTCCTGGAGGAGAACTTCTTGGACTTACGGGGGGAGGTTGATCCGGACGAGGACGACAGGTACGCCTCGAACTTCTGCTGGTCAAACTCGTATTCGACCTCCTCCACGACCGGGATTGAGATCCGCGGCTGTGACGCTCCGATCTCGGCAGCGAGATCGGTGGCTCCCACTGTGGTCGCCAGATTGTTCGCGGGAAAAATCGTTGCTTTCTTCATTATTGATTTCATTGCACACTTGGTAATTGTTTATCGATTACAAAGATCCGGTCTTTTTATAAGATCCAGTTACAACGAAAATCAAATAAAAAGAAATGAAAATTACAACTTTGTTTCCTTGTTTGTCGAACAAATCACGAGCTCCTGTTTTGCGGTCGCTCGCTTGCGTGGGTTGTTTGCCTGCGCCAGGGTTTATCCGTGGACCACCGTGAGATCTAGATCCGGTCGGATCTACGCAGTATAACGGGTATTATTTTACCAAGGAAATAATAGCCGGAGGGATTGTTTCACCAAGGAAACAACCGCTCGAATCTCGGGATCAAAGACCAAGCTTTGATCCGGAGTATAGCAACGTAGATCTGAGATCCGGTCCTCTCGAACTCCTGCCTTATTTGGCGTTGACGATCGCCAAGCACCAGATCTGGAAGAGCAAGTCCTCGAAGTCCCAAAGTTGAAATCTTTTTAAGTTTTGAGCTTTCAATCCTGCAGGGCTTCGCCTCCTCCAAAATTTCCAACCTTTGAAAATGAAACACCCCCTCCTCTATTTATAGCCTCTCTTCACTGTGCCCGTGTGCACGTGTGGCTAACACACACAAAGGGGGGGGGGGGAAACCGGCCACCTCAAGGTGGCTCGGCTCATGCCGAGCCACCCTCGGGTGGCTCGGCCACCGAGCTACCTTGGGGTGGCTCGGCTTGGGCCGAGCCACCTTGGGGTGGCTCGGTTTCGGCCGAGTCCCCCCGGGTGTTTGGGTTCCGTCGTTTCCCATTGTTTCCGGTTCTCTGTTGTTCGGACTTGATTTGGTTGTGTGGTTGATCTATCCGGACTTGATTTGACAGTCTGGATCTTGATTTGGCAGTAAGTCCACCTTGGTGTTTGAGTTCGAATCCGTTCTATGGTTGGACGACTCATTGACTCCCCGAACCGTTGGATTGATTCCGCACGCGAATGCATTCTGTTGATCGCGTGCAATTTGTTAACCTCGTCGCCTCGTCACTCGATGGTTCGTTGATTTGTCGAATCACCATGTCGAGCTGTGCTAAGGGACCTATAGGCAATTTTATACGCCTACAGTGCTCCACAAGAGTTATTATTTATTTTTAGACATTAGAGTTGTATTTCATTTTGGAAAGGCTAAGTGCCTTAGTACTATTTCATTTGACTCTATGTGTTGAGATATTTCATATTTATTTCAAACATCAGTTGTATTTTACTTTAATCCGTTAGAACATGATTAAATTATTATTGGATTCTCTCATTTCCTTTATCATGTTCTTTGCATTATTATCTTTATTTTATCTACTTTTTACCTACGCTTGTTTATTGTTTAATTCTACTAGAGAGATATTATTGTGATGGTAAAACATGTTATTACATAGTGTGGGTGCATGGCATGTTTGACATCTTTGGGTTCACCTTGGACTGCAGCCTTGTATGAAATCGAGGGCATCACAGTTAGTATCAGAGCTCTAGTTCCAGCATCTTTAGGATCATCCTGTGTCGAGTTGTGGAGCTTGGATAGTGTTTCCTAGGATTCATGTTTAGAGTCCGCCAGAAATTCCTAGTATGAGTGAGGACGTTATACGTATAACTCAGAAATTATAATTTTTTTAATTTTATTATGACTATCTTACTTTGATTATAAAGTATACTGTGAATGATATATGATACAATTTATCTATTATTATATGTTATATTATTTATACTTGAGGTCTCATTTACTTTGTCTTATAAGCTATTCTCATAAAATTTATAGATGTCGGGATGAGGACGTGGTCGTAGAGGAACCCGTGCTCAAGAAGTTAGGCAAGCTGATCCAGAGCTCGAGCCGCAGTAGGCTCCACAATATCTGATCGATCTCATAGCACCGCTTGTAGCTCGGTTAGCAGCGATGGAGGACCAAATAGCAAATCAGGTTTAGCCAGATGAACCCATGGATGAGGCAACACCAGAAGCTACACCACCACCAACAGTTATCGATAGGGCCACAGAGCAGGAAGCTTGGCTCCATTTGGTGGAGAGATACCAGAAGATGAGGCACCAAAATTTCAAGGCACATCGGATTCACTTATAGCCTATAAGTGGAAGGATGATGTAGGAAGTATTTAATATATGCTTAATGTTAATTCATTTCAGAATCAGAGATTAGCAGCTTTCAGCTTTAAGGGCGATGTCGGAGGGTGGTACCAACTTTAGCTTACACTAGATCAGTGTATGACACTTACCTAGGAGGATTTCGTCTACTTCTTCGATGAACAATATATATCTCCAGCAACAAAAGCCAGGAAGGAGTTGGAGCTAGCCCGGTTGGACAAGGGAGACATGTCTGTAGCTAATTATGAGAGCAAGTTTGTGGGGCTACTCAGATTTATGGGCATGTGGTAGACAGGAGAGCATCAGGCTCAGATGTTTTTGATGGGACTTCGCCCGAGTTTACATTGCTATTTAGTGTCTCGGCATTTTCATTCAGTGCGGGAGGTTGCCATGACGCTATATCACATGAGATCGAGACCACCGTATTCCAGAGGGGCAAGGATGGAAGCTCTAAAGCAGGACAAACTAGAGACAAGGGCAAGAACAAGAGACCATTTTTGGGATCCAGAGGACTCCAGCAGCAGGGCAAGGGTTCACAGTAGTAGGGTCCTCATAAGAAGGGACCTCACCAGGACCAGAGAGCACCGTAGCAGTACAAATTCCCGGGTGTGTGCTACAACTGCCATAAGATCGGTTACAGGGCCGCGAAGTGCCACAGTGCACCAGTAGGAGGCCAGTAGGGCAAGAATCAGGGTCAATAGTAAAATCGAGGACATGGCTGAGGACAGGGCCAGTAGCTGAGACTAGAGGCACTGTCGGTAGTTCCGATGATTGAGGGATAGGTCCGAGCTATTCAGAAGGTACTGTAGGGACAAATAGTTCTATACGTTCCAGACCCTTTAGCGCAGCAGACCGTAGCTTCAGGAAGAGTGTATGCAGTCGTACCGTGCGATCATGGTGCGAGCGGGGCCATTGTGGAAGGTATGTTCCTTGTGAACTCCTTCCAAGCCCGTATTCTTTTTGATTTTGAAGCTTCACATTTGGTCATATCTTATGCATTCACGATTAGGTTTCAGCTTGTAGCATAGCCTTTAGACATTCCTTTGTCAATTTTCACCCCTCTAGGTGATGTGTCGCTTCTAGAGAGCACTTGTATGAATGTGTCATCAGTTTAGATGAGTCTGAGTTTGTAGTTGATTTGATCATCTTGTGTAGGCATAAAAAATTACTTATGAATTCCCGCACGTAGCTCGAGATGAATAGAAGACAACGGACATCATTATTCGAGTCAAGGAGAATTATCCGAGTCGAAGAGGACCATCTGAAGCCGCTGAGAAGCCAACAGATGTCTAAAGTGAGTCAGCGAAGCGTACGAGTCAATGAAACACACGAAATGGCAAAACGACGAAGAAACAACTCAGCCAGGAGTTGTGTTTCACCCACAAGGGGGCGAAACACCAATGGTGTTTCGCCTTATAGGAGGATGTCCGATCTCAGAATGGTGTTTCTCCCATACCATGTGTGTTTTGCTTATGAAAGTATGTAGATCTCTTCTCTAGCTTTCCAATGCATCTTGGATCACCTCATTCCGAGATCGGACGAGAAAGTTAGAGGCAAAACAACCGAGACGGTCTAGGCTGTTTCACACATGCAAGAAATCAATGGTGTTTCACACATTTCAGCCATGATATGATTTGAATATGAAGAATCTCATAAGACAAAAGCTGTAGATATCTTCTCCATCTTTCCAACGCATCTTGAATCACCCTATTCTGAGGTCGTACGAGAAAGTTAGAGGCAAAACAACAAAAATACATAATATGTGTTTCGCCCAAATGGGCGAAACACCAGTGGTGTTTCGCACTTGGGTAGGGAGTTTGGCCCGTTCAGCCTCCCAAAAACACGTATTTTGATGGAATTTCGGGATTCTTTCATCCCAGAGCCTCCCTAACTGACTTGAGGCTATCCTTGAACATGGGAAAGTGGTTTTAACTAAGGATAAGATCAAATCAAGAGTTCCCATCCAAAAACAGGGCATCCGAAACCCTATAAATACAGTCCTAGGACCTTCATTCATGGGGCTAAATTCCAAGCAAAGAGACGAAGCTCTGACATTTTGGAGAGTGAAGAGCACGAATTTCAAATCTAAAGGCGAGTTCTTGGCTAGTTATTCAGCAAAAAGAAGAAGAGTTCGAGAGATCTGCAGCCCCTTCAGCACTTGTTACTTGCTTCCCTTGAGATCAAACTTTGATTTGGTCTCGAGAAGAGTGTTTGCCTCACTTTTCTGAGTCATTCACTTCAATTTCTTGTTTCCTTTGCGAGATAATGAAATCAACCGGATCTGATCTGTAAGGTCCACAGATAAACCCCGGCACAGACAAATATCCCACGCAAGCAACGATCGATAAACAATTCTGCGTGTGTTTCTAGGAGATCTAATCTTTTGTTTTATTAATGTAGAAAAGTCTTATAAAAAGGCTCTTTCTTTTTTGAATATTGTAATTGATAAACAATTGTAATGGATTCCGCGAATAAAAAGATTTCCGACGCAAACACGTTGGCGACCATAGTGGGAGCCAACAGGCTCACTGCCGAGGCTGTCGTGTCACAACTGTTGGTCAAGATCTCGGTTGAAGCAGAGATCGAGTATGAGTTCAACCAACAGAAGTTCGAGGAGTACGTCGCATCCTCCTCCTCCAGATCCTCCTCTCCTTGCAAGCGCAGGAAGACCTCTTCCTTGAAGAAGATCCATTGGTCTTCAAATCTGTAGACCCAGGGCGCTGACTCTCACCCCATCACCTCTCTAACATCTGAGCAAGCCAGATCTGTTGCTGACAGCAACTCCTTATCAATCAAGGAGTTTCTCGTTTAAGATATGCCAGTTCTGACGAAGAGGGCTCGTCAGAGGCAGCGCCAACGTCTTTCCAGTCAGTTCGCCAAAGCTCTGGAGAAGATGGACAGATTCCACTATCAAGCGGAGTTGGAATTCGTAAGGCGCCAAACGACTAAGCCACCGCCACAGCAAGAAGTGGGTTCCTCCTCCCAACCTTCAACTAACAAGTAGGTTTGTGTCAAACAACCTGTTCTACTCTCGAGGAGCGCATCCAGAAGCACCACGCACTTCTTGCGCACGCACAGATTCTTGTGCAAAAGGCATAAGAGCTATAAAAGGAAGAGGTGATCAAAGAATCACCAAAATTCAAACAAGTCTGGGTGCCAAAAGCCAAAACAATACCGAAAACCTCTGAACTACCTTCACCTGGGTGTTTTGCACCCTATGCGAAACACCAGGGGTGTTTCGCACTTGGTGCCAGCCATGAAGCTATTTCTCAGCCTCTGATGGCCTCCGATCTCGCTCCGTCTGATCTCGTACCTCTAGTGAAGCCTCGCAACAGTGTAAATCCATCTGAACCTAAGAAGAAGATGGTGGATCACCTTGGTCCTTTGCACGAGGATGAAGGCAAAGCTACAGTTAAAGAACGCTTGGGTCTGGTAAACAAATCCCGAACGACTCTTTAGTCTTGGGGTCGTACAAGCGTAGGGTTACATGTACAAGTTCAGGAGCCCGTTGAGATCCCTCCCTCACGTAGGTGTGGTTCTAAACGTGTGACTCCTACGAACGCTGACAAGCCGTCACATTCCCAAAAGGAAACGTGTTCGTCAGATGACAACGTTATACCTGGAGATTCACACCGACAGCCGATAAGTTATTCCGGCTACAACACCAATGAGTTGTACTATCAGACCAGGAGTACGAATAGGTCTCGAAAGAGAAGTATCCCAGAAATGGACTCTTATCGTCCGTGTAAAAATTTATTTAGGACAGTATTATCAGCATGTAGTTGCCCAAAGATCGCTCCACGGAGGATCTCGGTATTCAAAAGGATCTCCACCGAAGTGTCCAAATCCAAATCAAGACGCTTCTACAAGAAGAGATCCACCGGTCATGATGATGAGCTTCCAGAAGTTACCATCAATATGACTGATAAAGGAAAATCGGCAAGGCGTTTCAACCCTGACTCTTTCACGGAGGCATCCCAGCGCATTGCCTGGTTACGATCGAGAACTAGAAGACCCAAGTTGAATAGGAGGCACTCCTCAGATGATGAAACATTAGATGCTAACTCTGCTGTCGCTTTTGACGATATGGTGTCCAGCACAGGACAATCCTATGAAGCGTTCATAATCAATGCTGAGCAAATGGTCAAAATCCTCGAAGACGATTTGGCCAAGCAGAAAGAGAATTTTAAATTCGAGATGGAAATGACTGTGCAACGGATAAGGGAATTACATGATCAACATAATCAAGCTCTATATAATCAGATCGGTGAGTTCAGTCGTCGCAACAATGCCAATCAAGCACATAGTGATTCAGACGTGGATGAAGTACTCAATCCTGATTAACCTCATATTGATCAAAACACTGGGGGTGCTCCCACCGAGAATGATAACACTGGGGGTGGTCCTGTTGTTCCTCCTTGAAATCTCCCCAAGAAAAATACGTGCGAGGATCAGAAGATGAAAGACCTCGAGAGTAAGATCAACACGTTAATGTCGTCTCAAGAAGTGAAGAAGACCGCCATACCGTGTTCGTATCCGAGAGAGTGGGAATCAATTCCGTACCCAGCAAAGTTTAACCTGATCAACTTTACACCATTCGACGGGAGGGGTTCACCCACTCAGCACTTAATCTACTTCAAGTCCCACTTGAGCGTGATCTCCGAAAATGAAGCCTTGATGGTCCGGTCATTCGTAGGCACCCTCCGCGGAGCTTCCTTTGATTGGTACCACCATCTCAAGCCGGGAAGCATCAATAGTTAGGATGACATGGAAATCATGTTTCTCACTAACTTCTTCGATGATGACACTGAGGTGTCAATCAGAACTCTCTTTGATGAGAAGTAGAAGGACGGAGAGTAGGTCGATAACTTTGTCAAGCGATTTCGGAACAAAGTAATGAATTGCCGAGACCCGGTCACTGAGGAGTTCATCCTCCAAACTTGCCACAACAACCTCTCTATAGATGTGCTAGAGGCCATGGGAACAGCGCCGTCCAAAACTTAGAAAGATCTGAAGATATGCGGGGAACAGGCCGAACGCTTCCTCAAAAGGAAGAAGGCAGAAAGAGGCCAACCGGCGGCGAATCTCCCAAAGCAGAATTTTGTACCTCGAAACAAGAGGAAGGCGCAAGCAAATGCAGTGGATGTGAATCAGATGTTCCAATTGTAGCCGCAACAACAGCAACAGCAGCAGATGCCAAAGCAGTCACAGTCTCAGTGGCAACAGCGGCCCCAAAAGCAACAAAAGGCTTTGGAACTGAAATTCCCGAAGGTTTACTCTTTTAAGGAAGATGAGGTTCCCGGTACCTTCGAATACCTTCTAGAGAATAATAAGATCAAGTTGCCTCCAATCCTCGATCAAGAGGAAGCCAAGAGGACAACCGACCCTAAATATTGTGCATACCAAGATGTGCTACGGCCTCAAGGACAAAGTTCAGGCCTTGATCAACGTCGGGATCATCACTGCAAAGAAGCCTAATGTGAAGAAGGTGGGTACGAATGCAATGAAAATCAGTTTTGGCTCTGTTCCTTTAACATGGTTTCAGCCAGAGCCCGTGACAAAGGTGGAAATAAAGACCGTGAATGATGACCCTCATGGACAACGCCAAAAGGGTCTCGTGCCGCACATGGCCCCTAATGGTGAAATCCTTTGGGTCCATCCTGATCTGCTTGAAGATGAGCAATGGCTGGGATCCTCATCTAAGAAGAAGTTGAAGGGGAAGGGAATGTCTTGTTCCGCCACCTTAGCAATTCCGGAGGAAAATGACGAAGACATCCCAACTTTGCCGCTTTTCGAAGAAGAGCATGAAGCTTTCACGACTAGTGGAGAGCCAGTCTTTGCCACCAGAAGTGGGAATAAGTATCGCTTCAAATATCCAAGCGCTTCTGATCAACTAGCTGAGCAGGGGGTGGTCACGACCGCATCTTCTAATACGTTAGCTGAGCTGGGAGTGGTTACAACTCCACCTACACCTACTGAGAAACCACAGTAGCAGTCAACTACCAAACAAAAGGAGGCTGCGACTAAACAGAAGGAAAAGCAACCCCAACACCAGGAGGTTTAGAACCTGAAGCAGTCTTGATTCGATCGTCCGATTGGAAACGACAAACCGGGAAGTTTGAACACTCCGTACCGCTTCGATGTGATGACCCAATTGGGTAATGTCCCAGTAAAAGTAACTCTATATGAGCTATCGCGTCTTTCCAAAAGCACTAGAGAGGCGTTCACCATCACTCCTGACCAGCTCACCCAAATAGTTCTAGAAGTTTTAACCAAGAAGAAAGAAGAATTTGAAGCTGAGATGGAGTTGGCCATGCAGCAAATAAGAGAGTTGTAGACTCAAAGACTTCAACTACCTGAGTCCAGTCATCGGGGTGAGTCTAGTCATTGCGGTATACCTATCACGCCTGTTCAAAATAGAGTAGACGACAGTGATCTAAACACGAGTGAAGTCATCAAGGCTGGTGCACCCCTCGATGGCACTGGCAGTGGCCTAATTGCTTCTCCTCAACATCACTCGAGGAGGGATGAAGGCGAAGACAAGGAACCGAAGGATGGAAAGTCAGTCACCACCGCTGTTAGACACTTCATCAAAAGAAAGAAAGTTGAGAGAAACCAACAAGAGTTCATACCCAAGGTTGCTATTGATCTTAATCAAACATTACAGCAACAATTGCGAGAGCGATCGTCACAACAATCGCCTCAAACACAGCAATACTCCTTCAGGAATGACGAGGTTCCAGCCATCTTCGAGTACCTATTGAACAACAACAAAATCGAGCTCCCACCTATTAAAAATCAGGAGGAAGCCAACAAGAATTTAGACCCAAGATATTGTGCATACCACAGGAGGGTTCTTCATCCTACTAAGTCTTGCTTTGTTCTTAGAAACAAAATCCAAGCCTTGATTGTTGCTGGTGTATTAATGGCAGAACAAACCGAATAAGAACGACACGTACTCCGAAAAGTATATGAGTATAAACTGTATCTTCCGAAACTCTAACGGGTATATAAGTATAAACTGTTTCCCCTGTATCTAATGGGAAGTTCCTGGAGAATATCACACATAATGTTCTTAAGGATAACCCGACATCAATAAAAAGAGTTGAAAACAATACGCTGCTCATTGGACTCAGTTTCGCCAAAGAGCTGGGGGTTGAGTATCTCGAAGCTTTCGGTGATTCTCAACTGATAGTCAACCAAGTTCGTGGAGAGTACGAAGTTAAAATTCGAGATCTGATACCGTACAACAAGGCAGCCATTGAGATAGCAAGATCGTTTGAAGAATTCTTCATCGGGTACATCCCACGCCTCTAGAACACACATCCAGATGCACTGGAAACATTGGCGGTATCTCTGGCAAATTCTCCTGAGATAGAACAGTTAATCACTGTAAGAACTCAACAACTCGTTGTACCGATTTATGACCTAGACATCAAAGAGGCGCACTTGGCCAGAATCGAACTCGAGCCTCGAGACTGTCGCTTTCCCATTATTGATTATGTCTTGCACGGTATTTTACCAAAAGATGTAAAAGAAAGAGACTCGGTCCGATGAATAGCATCGAGATTTTATTACAACACGGCGACCTAAACATTGTATCGTTGCGCGTATGACGACCTGCTACTCTGATGCCTTTCAACCAAGGAGGCAGAAAAAGCCCTCATGGAAGCGCATGACGGAACCTGTGGTGCACACCAACCCGGTCCCAAATGAAAGCACCCTAGAGGGGGTGAATAGGATTTATACTAATCTTATTAGATATTAATGCCGATTAAAACTTATTAACAAATGTATCCCAAGACAATAGATATTCAAGAGATTAATGCAAGGATATATAAACAAGAATAAATAAGCAAGAGTGATAGTGCGCAAAAAAAACAATGCAAACACACAATATGATTACGGAGTTCGGTCAACCACTTGACCTAGGTCTCCGCTCCTCACCTCAAGGAGATCTCTACTATCACAACCGGGTTTTCTACGCTCACCCGAATAACGTTTACACCTCACACTCGGTTTTCAAGTTCACCGAAAACTTTACAATACACACTGTTGCAATCACACTCTACAGCTTCTAAGTGTTGGACTAGCCCGTGTCCTTTCTCAAGTGCTTGGAATTACAACCTACATCTAGGATTTACTACCGACGCTACTCCTCTTGGAACCGACCCCGTCTCTCACCACACACTCCTCTCGGTATACAAGTGTAAAGTGTAACTCACAATAAGGTTCAAATACAAGATTTATTCTCTACAATAGATGAGAACTCAATGTAGGCTCACTCTCACAAAATCACAGTCTCACAACCCAATATACGATGTATGAAATACTAGAAGCTCAAATAGGGATGTGTGTGATAAAATGAGTTCAAATAAAATCTAACTCAAATAATAAACTAGCAATAATAAGAATTTGAAAATCAATAATAAATTGCTAGATAAAAGAGTTAGAAAAACTTCTCTATAAACACAATAAGAGGATGAAGAAGATTGAGGATGAATTCCTCAATTTGACAATGCAAGCTTCCTCTTTTGTAAACAAACACCAAACTCAAACATGAGATAAAAACCAAGTTTTGAAACCTTCAAAACTCTTATCAAACCCTCTTTTAATTTTTTTTCTCAGAAGTGAAAACAGTAAGGGATATTTATAGGATGAAAACCAAAGCTCAAAAACCAAGAAAATCTAGCAAAAAGATAAAAGTACACAAGGCTAGAAAAACTAGCCGTTACTATCGTCAGTCGACTGATGAGATGTATCAGTCGACTGACGAGGTGACCTTTACAGGCAGCTAATCAGTTTATCAATCGACTGATGATATTATTGGTTGACTGATGAACTCATCAGTCGACTGAATAAGAAACAGAAAGGAATGATGATTGCAGAAAGTTTTATCAGTCGACTGATAACAGGTTTTCAGCCTGAATTGAATTTTGAAAATGAATTTGAAAGCCCTTTTAAAAATAGCAAATAAATTCCAAAAAATATAAAATTTTGGAAAAAGTTTATAAACATGAATATAAACATGTTGGAAAATGAATTTTTTAATTTTCTCTTACCATTTGTGAAATCTCAGAATTATTTAAAAACATTAAAATACATGTGTTTTTGAACATGTTAATTTTGACATTTATCTCAAATCAAGTTTTGAAAACTTGTATAATGTTTTTATGGACTTAATAAAAGATGTTTACAATGTTTGTATAGTCCAAAGCATATTCAAATATATTTTGCATAAAAACACCTATGATTTGAGAAATTTCACAAATGAGTGTGTGTGTAAATTTGAGCTTGTAGAATTTGCACACGTTATATATAAACCTATACTAAGTATACTAAGAGTGTATCATGTGAAGCTTGAACTTGAATAGTTGACTTGATTTGCATAGGCTTCAATATCAATGTAGCTCATTTTCCTATGTATACTAAACAACACAAAACAAAATACTAAAATCAATATTAGTTGTAAATTGTTTATTAAATCATCATCAAAACAAGAAGGCCAACAATCTCCCCCTTTTGGATGATGAAAAACAATTTACCAATATACATATTTAAAAAATTAATAAGCTAATAAACAAATAAAATACTACCCTCACATTTTTCTCCCCCTATGGCAACATCAAAAATAGGGAAAAATACATAATGAGAGCTAAAGCTCCCCCAACATGTAAGCATGGGTGAGAAATATAGAAATAGGGAATTCTCCCCCTATTTAAAAGATTGTTAGCCACACAAAAAATTATATGAATAGATAATGATTGTTTTAGCAAGAATGCACAGTAAGAATATATAGCCACAACCACATCCACACAGAATTATTTACCACACAACAGTATAAGAAAGTGACCATGAATATATAAGCAAAAACCATAGTTTACAAATAACTCTTTCATGTTCATCAACAAACCAAAATAACTAAGCACCCAAGTGCCCATAAACATAGTTTTTAACATACCAAAATACTACATCACAATGTTCAGAAACATAAACCAAGTACATAAACTAACTACAAAAACAAACTATCTGCATCAAGAAGATGGTCCTGGACCTAGGGAAGGAGTAGAAGGCTGAGAAGGTTGTAGAGCACTGAGAACAACGTCGAGCTTCTGCTCCAAGCCATCCATCCTGCCAACCACGTCCTAGTACCACCCTTGAGCTTCAGCACGAATCTCTTCTTGTCGACGCTCAATATCCCTCAAACGCTCGTATACTCCTTCTTCCAAGCTGACGATGCGATGAGCCGTGTAATCGAGAATACGCGAAGAAGAAGCAGGAGGGGAGTGGTGATGAGCTCTATAGGATGAATCAGATGAGGGATCACGAGAGCTGGCAGACTCTGAGGCCTGGGTGGTGGAACAGGTGCAGATAGATGATCTAAAGCGTAATGGGTAGGAGGAATACCCATTCTATTAAGGGCGGAGGAATAAAAAATGGTCTGATCCTAACAGGAGTTTCCTCGGAGAGATCGACACCAAATTGGGTAAAAATATTAGTAAGAATGGCTCCATATGGAAGAAATTTAGTGTGGGTTGAGGCCATTATATCAAAGAATATTCTCTCCCATAAGACATCCTTATTGCCAATAATGACATAAATAGCATAGGTAAGATCTTGGGAATAATGATCATAACCCCCGGTTTTGGGGATTATGTTATAACTAACGATTCGCCCAATGATCTTAGCTAAGAAAGAAACTGAGTGAGATTCAAGAGGAAGATAAAATTTGTCGACCCTTAACAAGAGATGAAATATATGGAGTGTTAGGGTCGTGGGAAATTACTTGCAAGTTTGCATAAAATAACCTCACCAAGTGGGGATAATGTTGGCGAGGTTTGGTACTATCGAGCAAATCAAGTAGTCTAGCAGCTTGGAAATATGTGCTCAATTGGAAGTGCTTACAATCGTCAAAATTGACGAATCTCCCCGGAAAACTTTTAGCTAGCACAGGGCACGATACTTCCCAATCAAGGAGGTGTCCCGCAAATATTGTTTGTAGTACTGAAAATTTTCCGCGGGATGAGGAGATGGAGCACGAGGGGCTCGAGGAGGGGGAATGGGAGCTTGAGAGGAAGAGGGTCTTCCTCTACAAGTCCTAGGATGTTTAGGACTACTCCTATTCATGATTATATGACAATATGCAAGGGAATAAATAGAGATATCAAGCCCTAAATTGATAAAAAAAATGAAACCCTAAGATGGAAAACCCTAAGATTGAGAGCTCAAAGTGGACAATGATTAGGAGAGAGAGAGTTATACCAGAGAACGTGATCTCAAAGCTCGAGGACGACTGGGAGAGACAATCGACGGGAGGTGACGAATCGCCTGTCGATGAAGAATTGGAATGATCGGATGAACAGGGAGATGACGGTTAGGGTTTTGGGGCAAATAGGAAAAGCCAAAGGCTGAGATATGTTACGAAATAAATGAGCGGCCAGGATTAGATCTAGGATAAACGGGTCGGGTCAGAACCAAAAAAATTCTGCAAATAAAATTTAAATCCAACATCAAACGAGCTCGTCGGTCGACTTACCAGTCGACTGAAGGCATCGGTCGACTGATAAGTTCAAAAACTAATTTTCCAATTAAATTTTATATATTTTCAAATATATATATATATATATATATATATATATATGTAAACACTCACATAATTGATGAGTAAATATATTTTAAACAATATTTCACACAAAAATAATTTATTTAAAATTAGATAATTGTATTCATAAAAAATTTTAAAATAAATATTAAACACATCCTATAAATAAAAAAACTTATAAAATAACAAAATTAAAGAATAATTTATTTTTGTTTTGGCACCGAAGCATTTTTGGTGCCGAAAAATTTAGGGACATGACCCCTATTATTTAAGCTTGAGGCTCTTGGGTTATGAACCCATTTGGGCGTATTTTGTGCACCGATACGGTCAAAATAAAAATTGTATAAATGACCTTTACGATTGCAATTTGTTCAATGAAAGGTTGAAATAATTTGCATTGACCATTTGGTTGTGCACGAGACTCATTTGTAAGAATAGATTTTTCTTTAAGATTATTTTGCAAATGGGAAACTCTTCTCAAGTCAAAACAAAACTTGGTCAAATGACCAAAACGACTGCAAAAATCACATTTATATACATGGCCATGTTTATGATGATCAATATGTGTGTGTACATGTGTATGTGATGGAGAAGCTTGATGGGATACACAAACATGATTAGGCTTTTGTGCATTATAACAAAATTTAGCAATATGACCTTTACGGTCGCAAATCGAACACTTGTAAATTTTGTTATACATATGTGCATAGCGTGTAGGTTTCTTAGAAGAATTTTCACGGGACTTTGCACATAAGTCCATAAGCTTGTTGTTATTAATAATTCAAGTTTTTAAAGTTGAATCTAAAGTGGATATTCTATTTCTAACATGATTCAACTCATCATTTTTTACATGAGCAATGTTATTAGAAGTAGAACATACATAATCATTTTTGAAAGAATTAAGCTCTTTTCTAATGTTCTCAACTTCTAATATGACATCACATTTATCATGAAACAAACTAGTTTTTCCAATTTTAATTTTCCATTGCATTCTTTAAGATTAACGTTTTCGTTTGTAATGAAATCAAACTTATTTGCTAGAGTTTCATGAGAGGATTTTAATTCAACATGCTTGCTTTTTAAGTCAATAAAGCTACGTTGCAATTTCTTATAATCATGCATCAATAATTCATAGCCATGTGCGAGTTCATCAATAGTAAGATCATTTTCATTATCGAACTCGCATACCTCACTAGGGCTATTGCCTAGTGCTCGTGTGCATGATGAGACTCCATGTGAACTTGAAGAGGGAGCCACCAAAACTCGTCGGATCGTCTCCAAGTTTCCTTGATGTGCTTTAAAAAGTTTCCATATTGTATAAGCACTATCAAAATGAGCAAGTTCGTTAGAAATACATGATCCAAAAGCATTATACAAAAATTCTAACACTAACTTGTTCATTGTAAACATTTTCTTCTCATGATTGCTCCACTTGAATTTCTCCAAAGTGGGTACAATATAAGCATTGTCAATAACTTCCCACAATTCGATATTTTTAGACTCAACAAAAAATTTGAATCTAAAACACCATTGTTCATAAGGGAAATTTCCATATTTAGGAGCAACATTTATGTCATAGCCTAAGCTAGGTGTACCGTGCATATCCATAATATGTATGCAAGAAAAAATATAATATCAAAACAAGATTAGAAACAATATAAAACCTTGGATTGTTTACTCAAGGTGGTTAAACCTTAAATCAAAGATCACCAAGCTCTGATACCAATTGAAAGCACCCTAGAGGGGGGCGAATAGGGTTTATGCTAATCTTATTAGATATTAGTTCCAATTAAAACTTATTAACAAATATATCCCAACAAAATAGATATTCAGGAGATTAACGCAAGGATATATAAATAAGAATAAATAAGCAAGAGTGGTAGTGTGCAAAAAAAATAATGCAAACACACGATATGATTACGGAGTTCAGTCAACCACTTGGCCTACGTCTTCGCTCCTCACCTCTAGGAGATCTCCACTATCAAAATCGGGTTTTCTACGCTCACCCAATTAATGTTTACTCCTCATACTCGGTTTTCTAGTTCACCGAAAACTTTACCATACACACTGTTGCAATCACACTCTACACCTTCTAAGTGTTGGACTAGCCCGTGTCCTTTATCAAGTGCTCGGAATTACAACCTACATCTAGGATTTACTACCGACGCCACTCCTCTTAGAACCGACCCCGTCTCTCACCACACACTCTTCTCGGTATACAAGTGTAATACAAAGTGTAACTCATAATAAGGTTCAAATACAATATTTGTTCTCTACAATAGATGAGAACTCAATGTAGGCTCACTCTAACAAAATCACAGTCCCACAACCCAATATACGATGTATGAAATACTAGAAGCTCAAATAGGGATGTGTGTGATAAAATGAGTTCAAATAAAATCTAACTCAAATAATGAACTAGCAATAATAAGAATATGAAAATCAATAATAAATTACTAGATAAAAGAGTTAGAAAAACTTTTCTATAAACACAATAATAGGATAAAGAAGATTGAGGATGAATTCCTCAATTTGACAATGCAAGCTTCCTCTTTTGTAAACAAACACCAAACTCAAACTTGAGATAAAAACCAACTTTTGAAACCTTCAAAACTCTTATAGAACCCTCTTTTAATTTTTTTCTCAGAAGTGAAAACAGTAAGGAGTATTTATAGGATGAAAACCAAAGCTAAAAAACCAAGAAAATCCAGCAAAAAGATAAAAGTGCACAAAGCTGGAAAAACTAGCCGTTACTGTCATCATTAGACTGATGAGATGTATCAGTCGACTGACGAGCTGACCGTTACAAGTAGCTAATCAGTTTATCAGTCGACTAATGATATTATTGGTCGACTGATGAACTCATCAGTCGATTGATCAGTAGACTGAATAAGAAACAGAAAGGAATGAAGATTGTAGGAAGTTTCATTAGTCGACTGATAAATATTGTCAGTCAACTGATAACAGGTTTTCAGCCTGAATTGAATTTTAAAAATAAATTTTAAAGCCCTATTAAAAATAGTAAATAAATTCCAAAAAATGTAAAACTTTGGGAAAAGTTTATAAACATGAATATGAACAGGTTGGAAAAGGAATTTTTCAATTTTCTCTTACCATTTGTGAAATCTCAAATATATTTAAAAACATTAAAATACATGTGTTTTTGAACATGTTAATTTTGACATTTAGCTCAAATCAAGTTTTGAAAACTTGTATAATGTTTTGTGGACTTAATAAAAGATGTTTACAATGTTTATATAGTCCAAAGCATATTAAAATATATTTTGCATAAAAACACCTATGATTTAAGAAATTTCACAAATGAGTGTGTGTGTGTGTAAATTTGAGTTTGTAGAATTTGCACACATTATATATAAACCTATACTAAGTATACCAAGAGTGTATCATGTGAAGCTTGAGCTTGAATGGTTGACTTGATTTGCATAGGCTTTAATATCAATGTAGCTCATTTTCCTGTGTATACTAAACAACACAAAACAAAATACTAAAACTAATATTAGTCTTAAATTATTTGTTAAATCATTATCAAAACAAGAAGGCCAACACCAAACTCTGTGATCGACTCAGAAGAATGGGATATTACTGGCAAACCATGGTAAAGGATGCAATTGACTATGCCCGGTGGTGTCAGCGTGTCAAATACACACAAATTATATGCACCAACCTCCAGAACATTTACACCCTTCGGCCACCTCATGGCCATTTGAGACATGGGGATTGGACTTTGTCGGTCCTATTTTCCCACCGTTAGCTAAAGGTGACTGTTTTATTTTAGTTATCACAGACTACTTTTCAAAGTGGACCGAAGCGGTTCTGCTCAAAGAAGTAAAGACGAGTAGCGTCATTGCATTCATCAAGCACCACATCATCTATTGATACGGAGTCCCGAGATGAATCGCGCATGACAACGGTTCATAGTTTGTCAGCAACGCTTTTATCAAGCTCTGTGAAAAGTTCAGAATTCAAGATGTTTCGTCAACGAGTTACAACCCCACTACAAACGGATTGGCTGAAGCCTTCAACAAGACTATCATAAAGATTTTGTCAAAACTCATGAAGACCAATAAATGAGACTGGTACGATATGTTGGACCCTAGAGGGGGGTGATTAGGGTCACAAGGCTATAATGTGCAATTAAAATTAAGACAAGCAAAACACTAGAACCAAAAACAAACAATAGAGAGGAGATAGAGTTAGGAATCGTTATCCTGTGACGCGTGATATGTTAACGAGGTTCGGCCCGCTGACCTACGTCCCCGTTCCCCACTCTCGAGGAGAAATCCACTACACAACCGGTTTGGAAGTCGGAACTTCGTCTACACAGCGATCCCCTCACGATCTCACACTACACAGTTGATCTCACTAGATCACACTCCCACACAATTGATCTACACAAGATCACACTCTCAAAACAGTAGAAATGGTGTAATAACCCTCTCTTTACAATGTCCCTATGGCAAAGAGAAGATCACACTGAAGCTGGGATGTGAAACACAAAAACTCAGAAAACAGGTTTGAAATTTAAGCTCTGTAAAAAAAGTTCTCAGAAATATTTTGAAAGAGCTGGGACAAGTGAGGAAGAAGAAGAGAATGAGTTTAAATAGAAGAAACCAGCTGTTTAAACCCATACCCATAATCCCCTAAAACCTAGAAACAATCGTCGCCAGAATCTGTACTGAGCGGCGTTGAAACAGGTACCAAAAGAGACGTTAAAATATACGGCGGTCGACCGTGAGTTTCTCGCGGTCGACCGCGAGGCAGGTCAGAAACTTACCAAAAGTCTAGAGACTTTTACGGTTGACCGTGGCGGTCGACCGTGGGAAATTTTTTGCTCACGGTCGACCGTGAAAGTTTCTATCACCTACTGACCAAAGAGCTCAGGCGCGGTCGACCGTGGCGGTCGACCGCAATCTGATATACTCAAAACCTGATATTTTGACTGACTTAAAATATTTGTGAAATGTTCATTTGACCTCTGAAAATTGTAAAACTTTGTAAAATATTTTTAATACTAAAAGAAAATTGTTTGGAAAAGAAATTTTGCAAATAGGTCCTCATACTTGTGAAAAATAGTATTTTGTGAAATACGTTCAAAACTATAAGTATGAAAACGTGTGTGTTGATATCCCAATAGCTTCAGATGCAATCTAAACTATTTGCCTACATTCTAGCACTAGAGAGAAAATAAAATATAGCTAATATCCTCACATAGAATACAATTCTTGAGTCTTGATATAGCTCTTAAATTTGATGAAGCTTCTAATTGCATTTGGTGTTCTTGAATAAACGTTGCTTCATCACTATGCCTCCTCCTCCTTTGGATATCATCGTTGTAGCGCATATTCCATCCAATCCTCCATTTGTGGTACTAATAAGCTAGATATATATATATATTAACCGCATTATCACTCAATAAGCCATTAGTACCGATAGTGGTGGTTGTAAAACTTCATCAAAACATAAGGGCTAACAATCTCCCCCTTTTTGATGATGACAACCAACCATTATATAAGAGCAAAAATAAATATAGCTAATGGATAGTTGCTCCCCCTATCTATGAGCTCCCCCTAAATATATGCAACAAATGAGGAGATTTCTCTCCCCCTTTGTCACCATCAAAAAGATGGGGTAAAGAAAAATGCATGCAAAAATGCAACTAAGCAAGCAAGCAAATAGAACTTTCACATATTGCATAAGCCCAAGCCATTTCTTATGCGACAAAAATCATCCTCACTAAGAGGCTTAGTAAATATATCCGCTAATTGAGATTTTGTGTCAACAAACACTAGGGATACATCTTGTCTCTCTACATGATCGTGTAAGAAATGATGGCGCACATCAATATGCTTGGTCCTAGAATGCAAAACCGAATTTTTAGAAATATTAATGGCACTAGTGTTATCACAAAAGATTTTTATATTTGGAAAATTCAAATCATAGTCAACCAGGCTTTGTTTCATCCACAAAACTTGGACACAACATAAGCCGGCGGCAATGTATTCCACTTCCGTAGTGGACAATGCAACACAATTTTGTTTCTTAGAAGCCCAATAAACAAGAGAATTTCCTAAGAATTGGCATGTTCCACTCGTACTCTTGCGATCTACCTTACATCCGGCAAAGTCGGCATCACAAAAACCATATAAATCAAAAGAGGTGCTCTTTGGATAAAATAAACCAAGATTAAAAGTTCTATTAACATATTTAATGATCCTTTTAACCATAATTAAATGAGATGCTTTAGGAGAAGCTTGAAAACGTACACATGCACACACACTAAACATGATATCGGGTCTACTAGCGGTGAGATAAAGAAGACTACTTATCATACATCGGTATAGTTTTTGGTCCACATCTACACCACTCTCATCCGCATCAAGCTTGACACTAGTACTCATGGGAGTAGGAGCATGCTTAGAATTCTCCAAATTGAATTTTTTTACCAATTCCTTAGCATACTTGCTTTGAGAAATGAATATCTCATCCTTAGTTTGCTTGACTTGGAGCACGAGAAAGAATGTAAGCTCTCCCATCATACTCATCTTAAAATGATCTTGCATAACTTTAGAAAATTCCTTGCACAAAGATTCATTAGTAGCACCGAAAATGATATCATCAACATATATTTGAACTAAAATAAAATCATTTTTCCTTTTTCTCACAAAAAGAGTGTTATCAATTGTTCCTTTTGAAAAACTATTTTCAACAAGAAAACTAGAGAGACGAGCATGCCAAGCTCTAGGAGCTTGTTTCAACCCATATAAAGCTTTTTGAACCCGGTAAACATGATTAGGAAAAGCATGATCTATAAAGCCGGGGGGTTGCTCAACATATACCTCCTCCTCTATAAAACTATTTAAAAATACAATTTTAACATCCATTTGAAATAATTTGAAATTTTTAAAGCTAGCAAATGCCAAAAACATCCTAATAGATTCCAACCTTGCAACCGGTGCAAAGGTTTCATCATAGTCTATGCCCTCCTCTTGATTGTATCCTTTGGCAACCAAACGAGCTTTATTTCTAGTAACAATGTCATGTTCATCAAGTTTGTTTCTAAAAGCCCATTTTGTTCCAATTACACTAGCATTGTTAGGTCTAGGAACTAGCTTCCAAACATCATTTCTTTTAAAATTGTTTAGTTCTTCATGCATAGCCAAAACCCAAAATTCATCATTTAAAGCATCATTAATCTTTTTAGGCTCTTGTTGAGATAAGAAAGCAACATTACCACACTCACTCAAGGCTTTTGAGCGAGTAACAACTTCTTGTGAAGGGCTCCTAATAATTTGTTCCTTTGGATGATTTGATGCGAATTTCCAAGCTTTAGGAAGTTCAACTTGTTCATGAGCATTGGAACTATCCACATCCTTTTGTGCTTCTATAGAGGGGTTATCATTGATTTGTAATAAGTCCAATCCTCCCTCAATGTCATCATCATCATCTTTCCTAGGTAAAACAACTTGAGAACCAACATTAGTCTCATTAAAAGTAACGTTTATAGATTCTTCAACAACGAGAGTTCATTTGTTGAAGACCCTATAAGCCTTACTTCGAGGTGCATAACCTAAGAAAATACCAACATTAATTTTGGAATTAAATTTGTCATGATGATCTTTTGTATTTAAGATAAAACATTTGCAACCAAAGATACGAAAATAACCAATAAAAGGAGTTTTTCCATAAAATAGTTCATAAGGAGTTTTCTTAAGCTTTGGTCTAATTAAAACACGATTTAAAACATGGCAAGCCATATTGACGGCTTCCGCCCAAAAATATTTTGGCAAATCAAAAGAATTTAGCATAGTACGTGCCATCTCTTGTATGGTGCGATTTTTCCGTTCAACAACATCATTTTGTTGTGGTGTTCTAGGAGCGGAAAACATGTGAGTTATACCATGATGAGCACAAAATTCATAGAAAAAAATCATTTTGAAATTCACCTCCGTGATCACTTCTTATTTTAACAACTTTCAAATCTTTTTCATTTTCAATTCTTTTGACATGAATAGAAAATTCTTCAAAACAATCACTTTTATTTGCAAGAAATATTGTCCAAGTAAAACGAGAAAAATTATCAATAATCACAAAAACATAGTGTTTGCCTCCAAGAGAGGTAACACGCATAGGACCAAATAAACCAAGATGAAGTAATTGCAAAGGTTTAGAAGTCGATACCTCATTGATGGATTTGAAAGATGATTTTGTTTGTTTACCTTTGGCACAATCTTCACAAATGCTATACTTAATGAAGTGCAAGTTAGGTAACCCTTTTACAAGATTTCTCTTAGACAATTTTGATATCAACTCCATATTTGCGTGTCCAAGCCTCTTATGTCAAAGCCAAGGGTTTTCATCAATTGCCGCAAGGCACTTCACATCTTGATTCACTAATTCATTCATCTCAAAAATGTATACATTAGATTTGCGATTAGCAACAAAAACAAATTTTCCATTTATACTAATAATGCATTTGTCCGGTTTAAATAAAATATCAAAACCTTTATCACTCAATTGGCTAATGCTAAGAAGATTATGATTCAAACCATTTATCAAATAAACATCTTCTATAATGGGTGAAGGTTTCTTACCAATAGAACCAATACCAACGATTTTACCTTTCTCACCACCACCGAAGGAGACGCTACCTCCTTCAATCCTTGATAGGGTTGCAAATAACTCTTTGTTGCCTGTTATATGATGAGAGCAACCACTATCAAGGTACCTCATCTCTCTACGTCGTTGCCGTGATATCCCCTACAAGAGAGGAATGTGTAGTAACTTTAGGTACCCAAAACTTGGGTCCTTGGTGGTTAGTAAATTTGGTACCTTTGGGTACCCATGTCAATCCATAAGATTCATATTATCTTTGATTCTACAATGAGTAGAAATATGACCATGTTTCATACAATAAGTGCACACAAAATTTCTTTTGTATGTATGAGCATGAGAACCATGAAACCTATTTGTACCATGGTGATGATGATTTGCATAAGCATGAGTGGGTCTAATCCTACCACTCTCAATTTCTAGTCTTTCAATCTTTGATTTTAATTGCTTATTCTCGAAATCGAGATCTCCTAGCAATTCATCTTTTAGTGCAAGAGAAGTTTGTAGTTTTTCTAGTTGTATATCACAAGAAGCATGCAATTTTTTAAAAGAAGAGAATTCTTTTGACATTCTCTTAAATTCAAAGTTCAATTCTTCTAAAGCCGTAGCTATATCACATTGCATGTAGAAGGATTCACTTTCGGTCTCGGATATTACCTCTTTTTCATTGGCCATGAAACAAATGTTGGGATCATAAAGAGCAAGTTTAGCTCCTTCTTCATTACTATCCGAATCACTAGGTTCAGATTCTTCCCATCCGGCCTACATAGCCTTCTTCTTCTTATACTTCATATACTTCTCATTGAGCTTGGGGCAATCCTTAGCGATATGGCCCGGTTCGTTGCATTCAAAATATTTTCCTACACGTGAAGAAAATTTGTTGTTAGAACGGGAATTAACCTTCTTATTCATTTTTATGAGTCTAGAGATTCTTCTAGAGAGATGAGCCACTTCTCTAGAAAAATCAACTTCACTATCCGATGACGAAGAGGAGTTATCACTAGCTCCTTTGAGAGCTATGGTCTTTAATTTTGGTGATGGCTCCTCAACATCCCGTGAGGGCACTTCCTCCTTCTCCTTTCCCTTGAGCTTCTTCTCATGAACCTTGAGCTTGCCGATGAGGCCATCGAGAGGTAGAGTGGTAAGGTCATGAGCTTCTTCTATCGCCGTCGCCTTAGGTTCCCACATCGGAGTCAATGAACGAAGATTCTTGTAGTTCGTCTCTTGAATAGTCAATTTCTTGTCAAGACCATGCAATTCATTGATAATGTTAGTGAAGCGAGAAAACATAGCATCAATTGATTCATTTGGAAGCATTTGAAACAACTCATATTCATGCATAAGTCCACTAATCTTGGATTCCTTAACTTGGGGGGTTCCTTCGTGTGTGATACACAATTTCACCCATATTTCGTATGCGGTTGCACACGTTGAAACTCTATTATATTCATTTGGGGAAAGATCACAAATTAAGGCGTTCATAGCCTTAGCATTAAGATTAGCTTGGTGCCTTTCTCCATCGGTCACGGTTCCAACTTTGGATTTTTCTACATATTTTTTTTCTATGAGTTCTAGGATGTCAAGGTCAATACAACGAAGGTAAATCATCATCCTAGCCTTCCAATAAGCAAAGTTGCTATCGGTGAAGAGTGGTGGTCTAGTGGTGGATTATCCCTCTAGCATATGCACATTCATTGAAGCCTCCATAAGATCTTTTCTCTAAGGTGATTAAACCAAAAACTAATATAGAGACCAAGCTCTGATACCAATTGTTGGACCCTAGAGGGGGGGTGATTAGGGTCACAAGGCTATAATGTGCAATTAAAATTAAGACAAGCAAAACACTAGAACCGAAAACAAACAATAGAGAGGAGGTAGAGTTAGGAATCGTTATCCTGTGACGCGTGATATGTTAACAAGGTTCGGCCTGCTGACCTACGTCCTCGCTCCCCACTCTCGAGGAGAAATCCACTACACAACCGGTTTGGAAGCCGGAACTTCGTCTACACAGCGATCCCCTCACGATCTCACACTACACAGTTGATCTCACTAGATCACACTTCCACACAATTGATCTACACAAGATCACACTCTCAAAACAGTAGAAATGGTGTAATAACCCTCTCTTTACAATGTCCCTATGGCAAACAGAAGATCACACTAAAGCTGGGATGTGAAACACAAAAACTCAGAAAACAGGTTTGAAATTTAAGCTCTGTAAAAAACAGTTCTCAGAAATATTTTGAAAGAGCTGGGACAAGTGAGGAAGAAGAAGAGAATGAGTTTAAATAGAAGAAACCAGCTGTTTAAACCCATACCCATAATCCCCTAAAACCTGGAAACAATCGTCACCAGAATCTGTACTGAGCGGCGCTGAAACAGGTACCAAAAGAGACGTTAAAATATACGGCGGTCGACCGTGAGTTTCTCGCGGTCGACCGCGAGGCAGGTTAGAAACTTACCAAAAGTCTAGAGACTTTCGCGGTCGACCGTGGCGGTCGATCGTGGGAAATTTTTTGCTCACGGTCGACCGCGGCGGTCGATCGTGAAAGTTTCTGTCGCCTACTAACCAAAGAGCTCAGGCGCGGTCGACCGTGGCGGTCGACCGCAATCTGATATACTCAAAACCTGATATTTTGACTGACTTAAAATATTTGTGAAATATTCATTTGACCTCTGAAAATTGTGAAACTTTGTAAAATGTTTTTAATACTAAAAACAAATTGTTTGGAAAAGAAATTTTGCAAATAGGTCCTCATACTTGTGAAAAATAGTATTTTGTGAAATACGTTCAAAACTATAAGTATGAAAACGTGTGTGTTGATATCCCAATAGCTTCAGATGCAATCTAAACTATTTGCCTACATTCTAGCACTAGAGAGAAAATAAAATCTAGCTAATATCCTCACATAGAATACAATTCTTGAGTCTTGATATAGCTCTTGAATTTGATGAAACTTCTAATTGCATTTGGTGTTCTTGAATAAACGTTGCTTCATCACTATGCCTCCTCCTCCTTTGGATATCATCGTTGTAGCGCATATTCCATCCAATCCTCCATTTGTGGTACTAATAAGCTAAATATATATATTAACTGCATTATCACTCAATAAGCCATTAGTACCGATAATGGTGGTTGTAAAACATCATCAAAACATAAGGGCTAACACGATAAACTCAGCAAAGCTCTCTGGGCCTACTGCGCCACAGTACGTACGCCTACCGGAGCAACTCCGTATTCTTTAGTGTACCGGTGCGAAGCCACTCTTCCATTGAAAATTCAAATCCCATCTCTTTTCATTGCTCTCTTAACAGGGATGACAATAGAGGAACAACACCAGAAGCATCTCGAAGAACTTGAGATGTTGGATGAAAAGCGCTTGAAGGCTCAACAGCAAATTGAGTTTTACCAAGCCATAATTTCTCAGGCCTTTGACAAGAGAGTCTGACATCAGAGCTTTAAAGAAGGAGACTTGGTCCTTGCCATTCAACGACCAATAATACTCAATTCCAAGAAGAAAGGCAAGTTCCAGCCCAAGTGGGAAGGACCGTTTGTGATAGATATAGTCTACTCAAACGGCGCGTACCGTCTAATCACCCAAGAAGGTGCCAAGCTTATGATGCCAATAAATAAGAAGTTCCTGAAAAAGTAATACCCCTAGTACATTTGGGATAACCTACTTTACAAGGAGTTCCTGGAAGAATACTGGTCCCGGTGTTCTTAAGGATAACTTAAAGTCAGCTTATTACCCTAGATGAAAGCTCACCATTTGAGTAATCCATTCTTGATCACTACGAAAAAGTGACAGACAAGAAACTCCCATTTAAACTCTGAATATTCCCAAGAGTGAAGCGCATCCCATCCGCTTCAATCCTCGTTAGAATAATTGTTGGGACCAATTTTAACAACTCCCACTGTGATTTTCCAAGCATTCTTTCGTTGAGATGAGATTCAGTCAAGTCAATCTTCCCTCGCGAAACCCCCACTGTGCAATTGTGGAGTGCTTGACGATTCACAGTCCTTCACAATAAAATCTCTCACTGATCAAATCAACTGACGGTGGGTCCACTAAAATTCTTTCTGGTCCAGACCACTAGCAAACTCTTTCGTGTTAAGTCCCTGTAGCTTGACATCGAAAATCCCTAACAAGTGATCGGTACAAGTCAACATTCCCATTGTTATTTGTACCCCACCCTCACTGTTGGTTTGGTCAAACTTTTATATAGTTAGAACCACGGCCAAAATCCCCTCTAGATGCATTCCATGAATGAGAGGCCCCCTTTCAAAATCGAAAGGCTTCCACCCGAATTGAGCGATCAAACCTATAAAAGCTAGGGTCGTCTCAAACCCCCATTCGGTCAAACCTTAAATAGTTAAGACCACAATCAGAATTCCCTTTCGATAAATGAAAGGCCTCCACCTATTTCCCTTCGGTCAAACCTTCCCACAGTTAGGACCAGAGTCGGAATTCTATCTCGATAAACGAGAAATTCAGTTTTCAGATCATGTAACCAATCCTATAAAAGTTAAGATTATCTGAATCTCCCCAATTCTCGCAGTGGATATCCCACTCTTAGTTTTACCCTCCAAGATTCTCAAAGTGGAGATCCCACTTTTAGTTTCTTTTACACTGGAGATAGAATATAAAATTCTTCCTCTCCAGAATCAGGAGATAGAATATAAAATTATTCCTCTCATGCTCCGGATTCGTCTTTACCTTTAAAGAATACCTGGAGATAGAATATAAAATTCTTCCTCTCCAGAATCAGGAGATAGAATATAAAACTCTTCCTCTCCTACTCCGAGTTCGTCTTTACCCTAAAAGAAGACCTGAAGATAGAATATAAAATTCTTCCTCTCTAGTTTCGTGCCCGTCTTCACCTAGAAGAAGACATAACCTCTCAACATCACAGAATCCATGCTACCGGTTAACCTTTCTCCATGAAAAGGACACCAGAGTTCGTCCTGATGAACTTTATCTTGACTCCTGATTAGAGATAAGCATGCATCTAACATATGCTGCCAGTTGTCATTCGCTATGAAAAGGATACTAGAATCCTTGTCTGGGGGACATTATCTCGATTCCTAAATAGAGATAAGTCTACGCCTAACACGCGTTGTCGGTTAGTCTTTCATCGTGAAAAGGACACCAGAATTCATGTCTGGGGGAAGTTATCTCGATCCCTGATTAGAGATAAGCTTACGCCTAACACGCGTTGTCGATTAATTTTTCGCCATGAAAAAGATACCAGAAGTCATTCTGGGAAACTTTATCTCGACTCCTAAATAGAGATAAGCCTATGCCTAACACGCATTGCCAGTTAATCTTTTACCGCAAAAAAGATACTAGAATTTATTATGGGGAATGTTATCTTGACTCCTACATAGAGATTAGCCAACGCCTAACACGCGTTGCCGGTTAATCTTTCGCCTCGAAAAGTATACCAGAATTCATTCTGGAGAATTTTATCTCGACTCCTAAATAGAGATAAGCCTATGCCTAACACGCGTTTCCGGTTAATCTTTTGCCGTGAAAAAGATACCCGAATTCATTCTGGGGACTTTATCTCGATCCCTTATTAGAGATAAGTCTACGCCTAACACGTGTTGTTAGTTAGCCTATTTCTGTGAAATTGACAAAGTCTATGTATTTAATATCATAGCACCAAGTCTAAGAGAGTTCATTCTTTTAGCGCAATGTTACATGTGGAACGGATCTAGACAATCCGCATGTTAGGCCGATTCAAACGGCAGTCAGTAAAAGCACATCAAATCTGTTGATGGCTGAGGATTTGCCAAAAATCCTAAAGCCCACACCTAACATGCATTGTCATTTAGTTTTTTCCCGGAAGAAAGATGAAGTCTACGTATTCAATATCATAGCACTAAGAGAGTTAACTATTTTAGCACAACGTTACATGTAAAATGACTTAAACAATTCACATGCTAGCCCGACTCAAATGGTAGTCAGTAAAGGTACATCAAATCTGTTGGACTTAAACAATTCACATGCTAGCCCGACTCAAATGGTAGTCAGTAAAGGTACATCAAATCTGTTGGACTTAAACAATTCACATGCTAGCCCGACTCAAATGGTAGTCGGTAAAGGAACATCAATTCCGTTGATGGTTGAGGGTTTGTCAAAAATCCTGTTATGTGAAGATAAACGTCTTGCGACGACGCATTGTTTGTGTCAAAAGTTGATTTCATTGCCAACGAACTCATTACAACCGTTTATTAGGTACAAGTTCAATAACAGAGAAAAATCGATCTTTTTATAAGATCTCCTTATACAATGAAAATAAAAATATTACAACTCTTGTCAAACTACACACAACAGCATTTTATGTCCTGTTGTTTGCGTGGGAACTTCGCTTGTGCCGGGGACGCGTTAGTCCGTAGATCACCGCAGATCAGATCCGGTTAATAGAAAAAGTCAATCAAAGTTCCTACTCCACGAAGGGAGTAATCACAAAAGTGGTAATCTCAACCAAGCGAGATTACGATTCTTCTCGAGATTAAGACCAATCTTAATCCGGAGGAATGAGGGGAAATAGGTCTCAGATCTCTCGAACTCTCTCTTTTTTTCTTGGGGAACTTCGCTAAGATCTACTAACCCTCTAAAATTCGTGCTCCACTCTCCAATTTGATAGCACTTCGCCCCTTTTCTTTCAGATCTGGAGAAATGAGCCCCCAGGCTTGTATTTATAGACTTCGGTAGGGGGGTTTTAGATAAGAATGATGGATTCGGCCTTATCTTCAATTAACAGCCATATAACTACATTTAGAGATGACATCTAGGCAGTTAGAAAACTCTGGAATAGAAGAAATCATGTGAAAACTCGTCGAAAACTGTCAAAACACGTTTTCGGATAACACCTATGCGAGTCACCATCTGGTGGCTCGGCCTTGGCCGAGCCACAATTTGGTGGATCTGCCATGGTCGAGCCACCATTTGGTGGCTCGTACCCATGCGATCCACCATTTGGTGGCTCGGCCATAAGCCGAGCCACTGGCTCTGGCCGAGTTTGATTTGGTATGACTCGGCAGCCAGCGACAATTCTGGTTTTTTGGGTTTTGATTTGTTACGTCGAGTGATCTGGGAACTGCTACCGTCGAGTGATGTTTCGGACGTTACAGAGAGAGATAGAGAGTGAGTTAGAGCGTGATGCAAATTGAAGGTGATAGGCAACATGTAGGGCTACTTACCAGAGAAGAAATCGATGGAAACGGAGGTCAGAGGTGATCGGAAAGTTCGTGTGAAGTCGGCACAAGGCTGCAGTTTTCTGCTCGCTGTTAAGTCACTGTTCGGGCTCGTTCCTTGCTGTTCGGATCTTCTTCTCGCTGTTCGGGCTTGATGGAGGTGGGAGGAGGTTGCTGGGGGTTGTCGGGATGTCTCGGTGGGCTCCGACGGGGTTCGCCGGTGGCTAAAAGGTGGAGACGGCGGTTGTAAGGGCTAGCGGCGTCGACGGGGCGTGGCTGGACGTTGTTCGGGTCTGAGGAGATGGAGCT
>BQKN01065718.1:542907-584589 GCA_022839385.1 Asparagus kiusianus | reverse complement strand
AGAGAGAGATGGCATGTTGTCTTCGTGGGGGAGGGAGAGAGAGATATTGAGAGAGAGAAAGAGAGCGTGAGAGAGAGAAGGAGAGAGGTGATTGGAGAGAGAGTGAATGAGACAGGAGAGAGAGACAAGGGCCGGTGGAAGAGCAGCGCCCTCATGGGCGGCCTGAGTCCGCGCGCGTTTGTCAAAAGAAGTGGGCGGCTTGGGGTTGGTGGGAGCTCTCGTGGGCGGCTTAAGATGGTAATTAAGGGAGTTAATTAGGGAAAAGGTGAGTGCTAATGGATTATGATGTGGGATATAGGGAATGTGTACACGTTGTGCTGGGGTGTGATACACGAGCTACAATGATATATTTATTTTCAGAAGGTTGAAGTTAGCTGTGTAATGTGTGCAGATTGACTGTGGACCTGTGGTGCTGATTTGCTAACAGCTATATATATATAGAGAGGTAGGGAGATAAAGGGTGCGGGCTAAAAAATATTAATGCTAGATAATTAATAATACAAATAATAACAACAATAAATAACAAATATTAATTTAAAAAGTTTTCACCGTAATAATTAAATTTATAATATTAAAACCATTAAAATAAATATAAAGTTGGATTTTGAAATCATAGAATATTCTAGAAAATCGAAAAAATACAAATACTCTTTTAAAAATGATAATTTAATATTTAAAATATCAAAAAAATTATTTAAACTAGTATTGAAAATCACGATCCTTACATATATGTACATAACGTATCACAATACGTATTTATAATACATCGTATTAATGGAAATACTTTAAATCAACATAAAATAATTGTCATAAAAAAATTTCCAAAATTTTGAGATATACGCATATATCGTCCTCACTCTTCTAGGATTTCTTAGCAGACTCTATACATGAATTCTAAGAAACTCTATCCTAGCTCCACAATTTGACACAGGAATGATCCTAAGGATGCTAGAACTAGAGCTTTGATATCAATTGTGATGCCCTTGGATTCACACAAGGCTGCAGTCCAAGGTGAAACCAGAGATATCAAACATGCCATGCACCAACACTGTACAACAACACGTTTCACCAATCACAGTAATATCCTCTAGTGGAATCAATAAGAAGTGAAGGTACGAAATAAGCAAAATGAAGAAGTAAAAACAATAGACATGATATAGAAGGAGAGATCTCATAAATAAAAGAATCATGTCTCAACTAAAGTACATCTGATATCTGAAATAATAAAATGTCTCAACATGAATCAACTAAATCTTGTACTAAGGCACTTTGCCTTTATAAAATAAATATCACTCTAAAGTCTGAACAATGAACATAACTATACAGTGGAGCTTCAGCTACTAATTAAGACTATGCGACGGCGACTATGCTAGAACTCTGTCATCCTGCGGCTCTCCGAAACTCCGAGCTGCCTGAAAGAGACAATCAAAAATAAAAAGAACAACAATAAGAGCGTCAGAATGCTATAGCAAGATCACCTCCATCCGTCCACAGGGGAAGAGCTACTAGATGAAGTGGAGGCTCTACCTATTAAGCATAGTCTACCTAGATCATTTTCCCCGTATCTAATAGAATTAATATTTAGAAATCTATAACACGAGATGTAGTACATCGAGCAAAATAATCCAAATAAATAAACCCTCATGTATATACAATATGTCTCAAATTGTAGATACCTAAACATTAACACCAAACTAAAGATAAACAATCTACAGAAAACCAATAATTAGAAACCCACAACACGAGACTGGTACGTTAAGCGAAATAATCCAAACAAGGAAACCCTCATGTATATACCATATATCTCAAGTTATGAATCGCTAATATTGATCCCAACTAAGAAGTAAAAGAGAAATAAAACATGAAAGTAGACTACAACTCCAAACCTCAAACATAATGAGCAAATGTCACAATCTCGGACTACCCTCGGATAGTGACGCAGTCATAAGAAAAATATCATCCAAAATAAACATCTCCATCCATAGATCATACCATGTATGCCAAAAGTATCTGAATTGTACCCTACTCTCGGGTAGTATAACATAGGAGCAAAATACAACTGTATATATATGTGCATCTCCACGTGCAATAGCGATACTCTTATAAGGTTCTTACTCAATCGCTCTGTGGTAATAGGTTTTATCTTCTTATTCCGGCTATATGAAATAACGATACTCTTGTAAGGTTCGCACAATTACATGTGGGTTCATCTTCCTTACTCAATCGTTCTACAGTAATAGGTTTTATCTCTCCATTTTAGGATATGCTTCCAGATGATGGTACAACGACGTATAGGCTTTTCAACCTAACTCAGAAATACACCGATCATCTTCGAGTATTTGGTACCACCAAGTTCTCATTATGGGAAAAACACCCAAATACTCCTAGTGTGGCACAACCGAGGTCTTATTATGGGATAAACAACCACACTGAGCATCCATAACTGATAAACAATACTCTTTCATATGTTAATTCATTTTCATCAACTCAACATGTATCAAATATCTCAACAATGTATGTCAAATCAACATAAACTAAGTGTACATGCACATATCTCGATATGCGTGTCAATATCTGGTGCTTACCAACATTCTAAGTGTCAAACAACTCCTAAACATCGTAATACATAATTACAAGATTGAGAAACTCTCTCGAAATTCGAAATAGTGAAAAACAAACATGCACAGGCCATATAAGGAGTGGGCGGTCGACCACATCTTTGCGTCACTCGACCGCGATAGGTTTCAGGGGTTGCCCAGGCTTCTGCCTGGCACGCGGTCGACTGCCGCTTAGGCGCGGTCGACCGAACTCGATTCCAGAGTTCTGTTTTGTGCAGGTTTTGCACTGTGTCGTGTTCGTGACGTATTTTTGTGATTCAAACTTGTTTAAACATGAAACTTTCTTATTACAAAACATAAAACAACACTTAAACTTTGATAATTACTTATAGAAATTATCTTAAACATAATTCAAACCCTTGTGTTAATCTAATTAGAGGTTTTCAACCTAATTAACCAAATTCTTCAATCTAAAATATGAACTTTTAACATATTAAACAAACGCATGATTGCCAAACAACTTAGAAAAGATATACATTCATTTAATCATGTTTTTAACACTTAGGTATCATAAACCTAGGGTTTTCTCATCTTTAATCCACATGTAAACTCAATTAAATGTTAATTTATGGTTTAAACATGATTAGAACATGATTAACAAGTTAAAAATGAAATTTTGAAGAACTCTAATGATCATGATCATAAAACTATCATAAACAGTGAGAAAACCATATAGATCTAATATTTGTTTAAGATCTAACAACAAAAATCTAATCTTTTTCACATTAGATTAAGATCTAAGCATCATATTAAACATATTACTTCATAAAACCATGTTTTAAACTATGGGTAAGATTTGGATGCAGATGATCTTGTCTTAGCCTCATGTGCAAGCCTCTGAAATGAATAGCATGTGATCCAAACGTGCAAACAACCAGTTTTCCCTCGCCACACGACGATGATCTCGCCCTCGTGTCGGTATTTTGCTTCACCAAGCTCTCAAAACTTATAAGAAAAAGATCTTGGGTTTTTGAGGAGAGAGGGTGGCTGGTAGGGTTTAGAGATATGATAAAAGAGAGGAATTTTTGTAAAAAACATAGGTATTTATAGAGGCAAACCCGAAATAAACCCGTTTGACCCGAACCTGGAAACCTAGTTTGACTAGGAAAATAACCTTCGATATTTTGGCTGTAACTTTCACGTCAGAACTTGGAATAAGTTGATCTACGATTTGTTAGAAATCTATTGAAGAGACCTACAACTTTGATCGTTTGAGTATTTCCAGATTTTAACTGTATCGGTGTGTAAAATACATAAACTCTTAACTGGTCATTTTTTCCAGATTTCTCCTTGTGCATGTTTTGTGCATTTGCACTCTTATATTCACATATCTCTATTGAATTGATCTCAAATTAATTCCTAGCATATTCAAACATCAAAATATATTATTTATCACCATATAACCTATTTATTATTATTTATCACAAAATATTTAAAATTTTGGGGTTTTACACAAACGATCAGATCCAAACAGCGGTTTCGTTGCCTTGCAAATGAGACAAAAAAAACTAAAGAGAATATCTCAGTAAGGTAAGATACCCACTCTTCTCGAGAATCACAGGTAGGTGCGATCTCAAGGGAAATGGATTAACGGGTGTAGATCTCTCGAACTCTTCCTCTTTATGCTGAATAGTTCGTCGAGATCTCCTTCTCCTCTCTGAAAAATCATGCTCCTTCACTCTTCTGACTGACACGGCTTCGCCGAAGCTTAAAAATTCTGGATCTGTGCAAATGAAGGCCCTAGGACTATATTTATAGGCTTCGGGAGCTTGGTTTTTGGATAAGAACGGTCGATTCCTTCTTATCTTCAATTAAATCACGTTCAAATTAGTTGAGATGCAGTTGGATCATAACCTACCAAAATTTAGGTGGTTAACAGTGAAAAATAGCAAGAAACGACATTTTTGGGGTCTGAGACAGTCTCTGTGTCTCGAGACATAGAGCGTGTCTCGGCTGGCCGAGACACACTTTGTGTCCTCCGTTGTTTAGACTCCAACTCTCTCGTACAATGTCGGAAAGAAGTAATTCAAAATGCGTTAGAAAGCTGGTGGAGAGATATACAATGTTTTTCATTTGAGATTCTTCAGATTCGAATCACATCATGGCCAAATCCACTATTCTTCTCTGAGACACAGATTGTGTTTCGCTTGTGTAAAACGGCCTGAATGGTCTTGGGTAGTTTGTCTCTAACTCCCTCGCCTGATCTCGGAATAATGTCATCCAAGATGATTTGGAAAGATGATAAAGAGATATACAACTTTCATGTTTTGAGACTCTTCAGATTCGAAGCGAGTCATGGCCAAAATCTCCATTATTCTCCGAGACACAAATTGTGTCTCGGAATTCCAAGACAGATTGTACTGTCTTCGGTATTTTGACTTTAATATTTTCGTCCGACCTCAGAATGACGTGATTCAAGGTGCGTTGGAAAGCTCGCGAAGAGTTATACAATTTCCCTTAGTTAAGACACCCATGGAGTGGGCGAGATACGAGTAGTGCTTACTCCTTTGTGGGTGAAACGTAACTCCCGGTCAAGTTGTTTCATCATTGTTAACTATCTCGTTGACTCGTACGCCTGGCCAACTTGCTTGTCAGCATCAGATAATCCTTTTTAATTCAGATAATAACATTCATCATCTTTTCTTCGTCTCAAGCTATGCGCAGGAACCTATAGGTAAATTTTAACGCCTAGAGATACCCCCTCCAAAGTGTTTCAGCTACATTCTTTTATAAAGGAGGCTGTAATACTTTGGATATGATAGGCCCAACCTTTAATCAGCATAAAAGGACCTATGACTGACTTCAGTTCTTGACTTCTTCAGTTCTCAGTCTATTTAGTATTTTATTGAATAGTTGGAATTCCTCCGGTGCTGCCTTTATCGTCTGACCGTTGTCGAAGTCTCGAACTAAAACTGGTGTATTGGTTTCTGCTCTTAGCTCGTGTCGTTGAGTCGACATTGAACTGATCATATTTGTTGGGGATTCATATCTGAATTACGGTTAAACTCCCAGGGGTAATTTTTACCTAAATATATCATCGTAAGCCTTATTTTGGCGAAAATCGTTGATGTGTTTACCTTCATTTGCAACGCATTGACCATTGTTGATATTCATTTGAAATGCGTTGGCTGGCGTTTGAGCGTTGCAGGCCCAAGTGTAGAGGTTGCAGGATCAACCATTGAGGTTAGTTCATCTGCATGTACGGATCTTCTCCTGACATCTCGCTAGCTATTTGTTTAACCACAGGGGAGTTTTGGTTGTAGGACCAGCTATTGGAGCTGATACGACTATAACCGTTGGAGAGGCTTCTTCGCGCGATTGATGTCATCTTGTGTGTTCAAGTTATGGGACCAACTGATGAAGCTGGTGCGTCAGCGACTATCGCACTTATAGGATTTTTGGCAAATCCTCAGCCATCAACAGATTTGATGTGTCTTTACCGACTATTGTTTGAGTCGGGCTAGCATGCAGATTGTTTAAGTCCGTTTCGCACGTGACGTTGTGCTAAAAGAGTGAACTTTCTTAGACTTAATGCTACGATATCAAATATGTAGGCTTCGTTGTTTTCACGGGAACGTACCACCCGGCAACATGTTTTAGATGCAGACTTACCTCTATTTAGGGATCAAGGTAAAGTCCCCCAGAATGAATTCTAGTGTCATTTTTGCGAAGAAAGACTAACCGGCTATGCATATTAGGCATAGGCTTAACCCTATTTTGTCTTATTGATAGGAAGAATTTTATATTCTATCTCCAGGTGTAGAAAAAATTCAAAATAGGGGTTTGAAACGATCCTAACTTTTAAAGTTTATATCGCTTAATTTGAAAGTAGACCTCTCGTTCATGGAAGGAATCGAGAGGGGATTTTGGCTTTGGTCCTAACTGTAGGAAAGTTTGACCAAACAAACAGTGGGAGTGTGGTACAAATAATATTGAGAATGTTGACTTGTACAAATCACTCAATGGAGGTTTTCGATGTCAAGCGACATGGACCTAACACGAAAAGAGGTTTGATAACCATCATGGATCAACAGATAAACAGCAGGAGTTTGAGTGGATTGAACCAGGAAGAATTTTAGTGGCCCACCGTCAATTAATTTGATCAGTGAGGGATTTTACGGTGGAAGACTGTGAATCATCAAGCACTCCACAATTACAGAGTGGGGGTTTTGCGAGGGAAGATTGACTTGATGAAGTAACCAAATCTCATCTCAATGAAAAATGCTTGGAAAATCACAATGGGAGTTGGTAAAATTGATCCCAGGGATTATTCCAATGGGGTTGAAGCAGATGGGATGCGCTTCATCCTCGTCTCTAATGAAACTCAAAGTCATAGTGGGAGGGTTTTAATCATCTTAAAAATGATTAAATAGCCACAGTGGAGGTTCTTAATCATTTTTTTAGATTATCCTTAAGAATATTTTGTGTAGTATTCTCCAGAAACTTCCTGTGAACCACAGTGGGAGTATACTGATCATCTTAATGTTGGGTTATCCTTAAGAATACTATGTATAGTATCCTCCAGGAAATTCCCGTTGGCAATAGGGGAACAGTTTAACCTCGAATACCTGTTGGAGGATCAGGGAGCAGTTTAACCTCATATACTTGTCGAAGGATCAGGGAGCAGTTTAACTTCATATACCTGTCGGAGGAAACCGTTCTCACTCGGTTTATTTTAGCGTTATGACGCCGATGTCAATCAAGGCTTGAATGCTGTTTTTAAGCGTAATACAAGTCTTGGTGGGGTGATGGACCCTCCTATGGTACGCACAGTATTTAGGATCCGAAGTCTTATTTACTTCCTCCTGATTTGTAATCGATGGTAGCTTGATTTTATCATTGGTGAGGAGGTACTTGAAGATGGATGGAACTTCATCATCTTTGAAAGAATACTCCTCCTGGAACTTTAGATTAAGAATCCCTTGTTGCGTCCAAGGTGGCTGTTAATGAATATCGTCAGTAGTTACAGGTGACTTAGATGTCGATTGGCCTCTCTCGAGCTCCTTTATTTTGAGGAAGCGCTCAACTTGTTCTCTCTGTAGTTTTAATTCCTTCCAGGTGGTTGAGGGGACAACCCCCATGACTTCAAGAATGTCGAGGGAGAGATTATTGTGGCATGTCTGCAAGATGAACTCCTCTGTGACATGATCCCTACAATTCATTACCTTGTTACGGAAGAGTTTGAAAAAACTGTCAACTAACTCGCCGTCCTTCTGCTTCTCATCCTGAAGAGCTCTGATCGACACTTTAGTATCGTCGTCGAAGAAGTTGTTGAGGAATGAGCTTTCCATGTCGTCCCAGCAATTGATGCTCCCCAGCTTGAGATGTCTATACCAATCGAAAGCAACCCCGCGAAGGGTCCCCACGAATGACCAAATTATCAGGGGTTCATTCCCGGAAATCACTCCCAGGTGGGACTTGAAATAAATTAGGTGCTGAGTGGGTGAACCTTTCTCGTCAAACGACGTGAAGTTAATTAGATTGAACTTCGATGGGTACGGGATTGAATCACACTCTCTTGGATATGAGCGCAGAATGCCCGTTCTCCTCACTTCTTGAGCAGACATTAAGGCATTGACCTTATTCTCCAGCTCTTTCATCATCTCGTCATCGTCCACATCTTCATTCGAAGGACGTTGAGGAGAATGAGTTTGACCACCCCCAGCATTTTTATTTTTAGGGGGTGCATTTGAACCACCCCAGTGTTATTGAGGGGTGCGATTGGACCAACCCCAATATTTTTGGGGGGTGCGTCAGCCATGATGACTCCGTCCACTTCTGGATCGCTGTAAGCTGTGACGTTCTGGGTGCGGCGGCTAGATTCAGCTGGCTGATTTGATAAAGCTTGAAGTTGTTGGTCATGTAACTCCCTCACCCATTGCATCTTCAGCTCCATTTGCATGTTCATTTCAGTTCTAAGCTCTTCTTGTTGTCGAGCTAAAGCCTCTTGGAGCATTTGAGCCACTAGGTCAGGAGTGATCATGAACGACTCCCTTGTTTTCCCCATGCTGGACATTATGTCGTTGGAGGCAATTGCGGAGCAAGTATCCGACAGTTCGTCTTTCGAAGATAGTCCTTCGTGCATCCTTGGGTAATCCCTATGTCCGATGACTTCCAGGTGGAGCTGAGACATTCGTTGGGCTATCCATGAATTGACTTTCCTTCTAGGAGAAAAGTCAGGATTAGAGCCGTTTGAAGTAATGATAGATTTTCCTTTATCAACCATATTAATGGTGACTTCAGAGAATTCATCCTCCTGAACAGTAAATTTTCTCTCGTGGGAACGTCTTGGCTTAGGCTTCGATGCTTCGGTGGCAAGTTTCTCGAATATCGAGACCCTTTGTGAAATGGTCCTGGGGCAGCTACATTTTGATAATCCTACCCTGATAAGCCTCTCATATGGACAGTGAGAGTTAGTTTCTCGGACATCATCCTTTTGGGATTTGTTCACACCCCCAACCTGATGGTGCAGCTCATTGGAGCAATCCATCGCTTGTTGGTGTGATACCCCAAGTATAACGTTTTCTTTTGAAGGACATATCTTCTTTTGGGGAAGAAGAACCTTGTTGACATTCATAGGATAATTTATTGTCGCCTTTAAACGATCCAAGATCACATTAGGAGTCACACATTTAGAACAACCCCTTACGAGCGTGAGGTATTAACGGGCTCTTAGGTTTCAATACGAACCCCCAGGCGATTGATGCCAGAAGTCCTCGTGTGCACGACACACGAACATATACAAAGAGGTGCCCTAATTTGTTTAGAGGTAGCGGGACACCTTTGAATGGCATTTGGCTTGATGGGAGTGTTTGTACCCCCCAACCTAAGGAATTACTCTGGTTTTATTCACCAGAGCTTTGCCTCGATCTTCATGTAGAGGACCCAGGCGATCCTTCATCGGAATCTTAAATTTGGATAGATCCACGCTACCGTAGTGCTTTGCCGGATGTGCAGGAACAAGAGGAGCGGGATTGTAGGCTTTCTGAGTTGATTTTGCCACTGTTTCGGCCTTCGACATCCAGACTTATTTGGATTTTGATGGTTTTTTGGCCACCTCTTACTTTTGCATGCCTTGAGCTTTTCGCACAAAGGCACACCCGCGTGCAGCACGTGCACGTCATTTTTGGATGTGTTCCTTCAAGGTTGAACGAGTCCTTTTGATAAGAACTCATTCTCCCGTCGGTGGTTCGGTGGAAGTAGCATCAACTTGCCGTTGAGGCGGCTGGATTACCTGACGTTTCCTAGACTCCAAGTCTACGTAGTAGCAAACCTCATCGACTTGTTCCAACGCTTTGGCAATTTGACGAGCTTGGTGTTGGCGTCACCTCTGACGAGCCCTCTTCATCAGAGTTGGCGTATTTTGATTGAACAACTCCTTTACTAGGGAGGAGTTATGCTGAGCAGAGTCATTTGTAGCCTTCATCGGCGAATACGCCTCCTTCAAAGACGGAATCTTTCTGCACTTGCAGGAAGAGGAGGATTTTGATGAAGATGAGGAGAATATTCCTCGAACTTGGCTTCATCGAACTCGTTCTCAACCACCGAATCAACTGGGATCTTGATCCTAGGTTGTGACACGATAGCGTCAGCAAAGAGGCTATTGGCTCCCACTGTGGTCGCCAGCGTGTTCATGTCAGAAATCGGTTTCATTACTTTCAAATCCGTTACAACTTTAGACGTTACAACGATTCAAAATAAAGAAATAAATTCAATTTTTTATAAGACTTTTCTTACAATGAAAACAAACAGGAGACTTCCTGTGAACACACACAGAGAGATCATTTATCGGTCTTCTGCTTGCACGGCATCTTTGCCGGTACCGGGGTTTATCTGTGGACCACCAAACGATCAGATCCAAACAACGGTTTCGTTGCCTTGCAAAGCAGATAAGAAACTAAAGCGAATATCTCAACAAGGTGAGATACACTCTCTTCTCGAGAATCACAGCTAGGTGCGATCTCAAGGGAAATGGATGAACGGGTGTAGATCTCTCGAACTCTTCCTCTTTATGCTGAATAGTTCGCCGAGATCTCCTTCTCCTCTCTAAAAATTTGTGCTCCTTCATTCTTCCGACCGACAGGGCTTCGTCGAGGCTCGAAAATTCTAGAACTGTGTAAATGAAGGCCCTAGGGCTATATTTATAGGCTTCGGGAGCTTGGTTTTCGGATAAGAACGACCGATTCCCTCTTATCTTCAGTTAAATCACGTTCAAATCAGTTGAGAGGCAGTTGGATCATAATCTACCGAAATCCGGGTAGTTAACAGTGAAAAACAGTAAGAAATAGCATTTTCGGGGTCTGAGACGAGTGTGTCCCGGCTGCTCTTTGTCTCGGCCAGCCGAGACACACTCTGTGTCTCGGCTGGCCGAGACACGGATTGTGTCCTCCGTTATTTTGACTCTAACTCTCTCGTACGATGTCAAAATGAAGTGATTAAAGATGCGTTGGAAAGATGGAGGAGAGATCTATAACTTTTATCTTTGAGCTTCTTCATATTATAAATATATAATGGCTAAAATCTATATTCTTCTCTGAGACACAAATTGTGTCTCGCTAGTGTAAAACAGCCTGAATGGTCTCGGGTATTTTGGCTCTAAATCCCTCGTCCGATCTCGGAATGAGGTGATCCAAGATGATTTAAAAAGATGATAAAGAGATATACAACTTTTATCTTTTGAGCCTCTTCATATTCAAAGAGAGTCATGGCCAAAATCTCCATTATTCTCCGAGACACAAATTGTGTCTCGGAATTCCAAGACAGTTTGTACTGTCTTTGATATTTTGACTTTAATTCCTTCTCCAATCTCGGAATGACATGATTTAAGATGCGTTGGAAAGCTCATGAAGAGTTCTACAACCTCCCATAGGCAAGACACCCATGGGGTGGGCGAGAAATGAGTGGTGCTTACTCCTTTGTGGGTGAAACGTAACTCCCGGTCGAGTTGTTTCATCATCGTTTGACTGTCTCGTTGACTCGTACGCCTGGTCAACTTGCTTGTTGGCATCAGATAATCCTCCTTGATTTAGATAATAATATTCATCATATTCTCTCCGTCTCGAGCTATGTACGGGAACCTATAGGCAATTTTTTATGCCTACAGGGTTAGTTTGAGTGTTTTGATTGAGTTGTAACCCGTTGTATTCTCCTCCATATAGTAAAATCTCCCCATCCTCTCCCCGTGGATGTAGGAAATTTCCGAACCACATAAATCTATGTGTTTGTGATTGATTTGTGTCGTTCTTTTGTGAATTTCACTCGTTGGTTGTTCTCCTCCCGTTGCTCGCGAACTTGTTTGGTTCGTGCGCACGCTTTTGTCGTAGTGTAACAATTGGTGTCGGAGCTCTAGGGTTACAGATCTAGGTTTGCATTGGGTGGAGGAAGATTCGCTATTGGAAACTTGGATATTGCAGATCTAGGCTTCAGTGGAGATAGCATTGCGGAGTTGCCGTTGGAGATCTCGCTTTCCTTGTGTGATTAGGAGATCGTGTTGGAATCCTATCTAGGGTACAGTTGGGTAATTTCACAAATCCATCAAGTTCAAATCTTTCTTTACAATTTGGAGTTAGTTAACAATGGGAGAATAAGTTGGTGAACGCAGCAAGGCTATGACAAGTATAGTTTAGGTTGCACTTCAGAATACGAAGATCAGTGTTGTGAAGTATGACGGCAAAATTAACTATGGGTTGTGGATGAACGATGTGCAGGATGCGTTGAATGCTCAAAAGTTAGAAGAGCCGACACATTGGTGCTTTGTTGGTGTCGGTTCAGTTTTGGGAACACTTCGCCGAGGTGAAGAATTGTTGGATATCAGGTTATTGGGCCAAATAGGATTCCTAGCCTATTTTGGTTTTGGTTTTAGAATTATTAGGATTCCTAGTCTGTTTTGGTTTTAAGGTTTCTATATATATAGAACGTTTTAGAAGAGATTATTGGTAGAGAGAAAATTGGTTCTTTTGAGCACTTTGAGAGGGAGATTATTGTGAGAGAGTGTGAGATCATTGGTTGGATTTGTTTGAGTGTTTTGATTGAGTTGTATCCTGTTGTATTCTCCTCCGTATAGTGAAATCTCTCTATCCTCTCCCCGTGGACGTAGGCAATTGCCGAACCATGTAAATCTCTGTGTTTGTGATTTGTTTGTGCCGTTCTTTTGTGAATTGTACTTGTTGGTTGTTCTCCTCCTGTTGCTCACCGACTTGTTAGGTTCGTGCACATGCTTCCGCCGCCACGCAACACATATTTTGTATTTTCTAAATCCGCCAGTGGATTCATAAGTTACGCATAAGAAACTGCCAATTATAAATTTATTAACTGGTATTCAAAGTAACTACACTATGTTATTTAAGAGAAGCCTCCTTTTCTTTAAAAAAAACTCTTATTTCACATCTAAAGTAAAAGATTTCCATCATGGTTGACTTGGGATCTACTATAAATCAATTAAATTGTTTGCATTTATATTGCAAAAAATCAGTAAATTTGAGGGTGACTAGCAAAAGATGGGTAAATATGAGTTCTATCATAAATCAACTAAGTTGTTTGCATTTACATTTCCAAAGCATATCATCAATTGCTTTTAAAAATGTCTAACTTAACCTTAATTAAAGGATAAATTACACAAAATATCTTATTGTTTACACGATAATTGCACCAAAACACCCTCAGTCGTAAAACCCTATGGATAAATCGCTATAGTTTCTAAAAGCTGCACTCTAATACTCTAGAGTTTTAAATGCAATGTAAACATAAGAATTTCCCTCGAAAATTCTCATGTGAGACCACACCCTATTTTAAGAATATTTCAACCCTTATTTTCTTTTAAATCTATTATTAAACCTATCAAAATCCTATTTTAAGATAGAATTAGAGTGGACTTAAAATATGGTTTTACCACTGAGGGTACTTTTGTGCAATATTAAGTAAATAATATGGTATCTATGTGTAACTTACCCTTTATTAAATTAATTAAATTGTTGGGGATTCGAAACAATCAATCGAACCCTTGCCCTTCCGGACCTTGTGTTGAAAGTAGGAAAGTAGGAAAAAAATACCACAAATAAAGATCTAAACTTGTAAAAACAGTAAAGGAGATGAACACACGGATTTAACGAGGTTCGGCAACGTGCCTACGTCCTCGGGAGCCACACCACACAATTGTTTTATTAATTGAAGAAAAAAAATACAAGCTCTCAAACAAGGGGTTAATCTCTCTGAGATTCTCTCTCTCTCTGCAGTCAAAAAGCTCTCTTTTTTATGTTGTACAATGCCCTAAAATCGTTTAGGTATTTATAGAATCCTGAAACAAAACAGAGTCCCAAACAGTTTAGGAAACTGTCTGGGCGATTCGCGGTCGACCGCCGTGCCAAGGCCGGTCGACCGGTCAGAACGAAATTTGTTTACAGGGTCTTGTGCACATTTACGGTCGACCGCAGCGGCCACGCCGGTCGACCGGCCAGAGCGACATTTTCTTCTCAGTTTCCTGCAGTGCACGCGGTCGACCGAATATAGCACTGTGGTCGACCGCATAGTCTTCTAACTGTTTCCTTCGTCTTTTCGATTGCAGCTTTGGGTCTACACACTTAGACTAACAATCTCCCACTTGGAGACCAAAGCGTCATCAACGAGCTCACCCGAACTCTCCCCTTCTTCGCATGTATCTTTTCCCCCGGAAAAAATTCTTTCTTCAATCAACAATATCCCGACGATCGCGCTGATCCTCGTAGTGTGGCTCCGCCTTCGTCTTCTACTCGTGAAGGCCAACTGAAGTTGCGCACAACTCCAGTTTCTCAATGGTGACTGCCTTCGTCAACATGTCCGCCGGATTTTGACTCCCCAAAATCTTCATTAAATTCAACTTTCCGTCCTCGATCAGCGAGCGTATGAAATGATATCGTACATTGATGTGCTTCGTTCTGGCATGATATACTAGATTCTTGGCAAGATGTATAGCGCTATGGCTATCACAATAAAGTACTCTTCTCCCTTGCTTCAGATCCAACTCTTCCAGGCACCCGTTCAACCAGATCATCTCCTTGCTTGGTTCAGTCACCGCGACATACTCAGCCTCGGTTGTAGACAAAGTCACAATCTTCTGTAGACGTGAGACCCAGCTTACTGCTGTCGATGCTAAGGTATAAACATACTCCGTGGTGCTTCACCTCGTATCATGACCACCGGCGAAGTCCGCATCCACGTATCCCTGCAGCACCAACTCCTTCCTCCTGAAACATAGTGGTTTGTTCGTCGTCCCTCTCAAGTACCGCATTATCCACTTCACGGCATCCCAATGCTGCTTCTCTGTATTGCTTGCAAATCTGCTCACAACTCCCACTGCATGGGCGATGTCCGGCCTCGTGCAAACCATCGCGTACATGAGACTCCCAATGGCCGAAGAATATGTCACCCTGCTCATATGCTCTCTATCTGCATCTGTCTTAGGCGATTGCTCCTCAGATAGCTTGAACTGACTCCCAAGGGGTGTGCTAACAACTTTAGCATTCTGCATATTGAACCTCTGAAGTACCTTCTCGATATATTCAGCTTGGCTCAACCTCAACGTCCCTTCAGCTTCATCCCTACTAATTCACATCCCTAGAATCTGCTTCGCTGCACCCAGATCCTTCATTGCAAACTCATTTGCTAGCTACTTCTTCAAACTGTTTATCTCCTCCAAATACGGTCCTACTACCAACATGTCATCAACATACAATAACAAAATAATAAAGCTGGACTCGAATCTTTTGAAGTAGCAACAATGATCCGAATTGCATCTCCTGTAGCCATTGTTCTGCATGAAGTTATCAAACTTCTTATACCACTGTCTCGGAGCCTGTTTCAAACCATATAAGCTCTTCTTGAGGTTACACACCATCTCTTCCTTTCCTTCTTCAATGAAGCCAATAGGCTGCTTCATGTAGATTTCTTCATCTAAGTCACCATGAAGAAAGGCAGTCTTCACATCTAACTGCTCAAGAAAGAGATCTTCTGCAGCCACCAAGCTCAACACTACTCTAATGGTAGTGAGCTTCACAACCGGCGAGAATATCTCTGTGTAATCTACTCCTTCCCGCTGTTGAAACCCCTTCACGACTAATCTGGCCTTGTACCTCTTGCTTCCATCACTCTCCTGTTTGACCCGGTAGACCCATTTATTGTGCAAGGTTTTCTTCTGCCACTACTAAATAATAAGACATCCTAGACGAAAAATTCCATCTAGGATACCCAGAATTCCGTATAGGATGCGTATCCTAGACGGAATTCCGTCTAGAATACGCGTCTAGTATGTTTCCGTCTAGAATGTAGTATTCTAGACGGAAATTCCGTCTAGAATACATCCTAGACGGATTATTCTAGACGGAATTCAAAACCGTTTAGAATACATCCTAGACGGATTATTCTAGACGAAATTTCCGTCTAGAATATTATATCCTAGACGGAAAAATATTCCGTCTAGGATGAGTATCCTAGAAGGAAATTCCGTCTAGGATACTCATCCTAGACGGAATTTCCATCTAGGATGTTTTTTAATTTTTTTAATTTTTTTTCAAAAAAACAAGTATCCTAGACGGAATTTGAGCATCCTAGACGGAATTTCCGTCTAGGATGCTATGCTACAGTAGTTTTTTTTTTTTTGCAGAATCTATTTTGAGTACATGTAAACAATATTGAACAACAACAAATTATATTCATATCCAACACAATCTAATTATATTCCAATATCAAATCCAATTATATTCAAATAATACATTCACCAGAATAGTAGAGAGATACATAAATTGTTTACAAACTTTTACATAAGTTATTTACAAGAGGTTCCGTATGCTCCATCGCACAACATTACGCATAATTCCTCCATCAACCCGATCTCTGCATTCAAACTTCTGAAAAATTTGCCTCACCTATAGGAATAAAAAGTCATAATAGTTTTACCCAAGTCAACACTTTTAAGCGTCTCGAATCTCAACAGAACATTAACCAAGATAAATTTACATGTAGATAAACAAAAGCATCCTTTAAAGTTGAAAACAAATGGCAACATATGGAACTATCAAGAAAAATATATAAAACCCTTTTAACTGTAATTATTCAGGGTACAGAAATGTAATAAACCTTATTCTTAATCGCATCAACCTAACAAGTATAAAGATCGATCGCCTATTTCTCATAACAACGCTATTCTCATCAGGTAACTTGGTGAGAATACACTTTACACCTAAAGAATCCAGGTTGCTGTAAGAACTAATATGCATGTATAAAGAATGCCATAAATCAAACTTGCTAGCAAGTTTTATAAAAAGACAACTTGATAGAATATATGCAATTTAACTGAAATGTGTAGACACCTAGGAAATTAAATGTGTACATATCATGACAGCTCTTCTATCAGCTTCAAATGCAAGGAGATCAGACATGATCTCAGCAGTCGCACCACCTAGTTTCTATTTGCTACAACGCAAACCAAAATCATCAGGCAGCATGAAAAGTTTCTATTTGCAACAACACAAACCAAAATTATCAAACAGCATGAAAATTACTCTTTCTTATGAACGATAGAACACAGAATACCTGGCAAAACTTGTAGAAATCCTCAAGGTATGCCTTGTACAAAGTGTTCCTCATAATTTCAATATTCATGTCATCCAAATCCTGGAGAAACCAATCAATTAGAGCACTGCAAATTAAATCTTACTTAAATAGTTATAAAAATGATTGATAAGGTCATATGAATTCAAGATGGTAAGTGGTACATCATTGCGTAACAAACTAGCCTTTTAACACATAAACAAAATAGCCTTTTAACTGATAACAAAATATGCCTTGTTAGAAGCCTTAGTTGTGAATGATTTATCTTATTATAAAAATGAATAAACTGATGGCTTAATTGGCAGTCTTGATTGTGTTCAATCTACGGTTGTAGGGATCTTTTCCATCTCAAGGACTTGTTCCATAAGTTTGTCATCCTAATTTATTGCAATAATGAGATTCTTATCTGAAGTATTTATTTGAAGAGATGGAGGCCTTATTTCCAGTTGCTTGATAACTTAGACCGATATTATGTTAAATTATGGGGAGCAAATGAAGGCCTTATGCACTAATACAGTAATACTATAATAAATGTGATACATAATTGTGCATTCGTGTATTAATTTCAATACCTGGTGAGGATCCATCCTTTTGCATGCATGTATTGATTTCAATACCTGGTAAGGATGCCATAGTGATTCCATATTTTGGGGACTCCCTCCACATACACAAGATAAGAACGCAATGAGTAATAGATTGTGAAAATGATTTCCTTTTCTGTTTTAAATGAGTTTTTTCCTTCCTTGAACAGCAGAAAAAACCCATCATGTTCCTAACACACAACGCATTCATCTCAACAAGCTAAACTAACCAACACTTGCCAAAGTCATTAAAATCAATCAAATAGAGGAAGACCCTTTCATATTTAGAGGCTTGTTTTTGCTTCGTTACCTCAATGATTTGCTCCTAAATGACATACCAGGCCACAGATTGGCAATTCCACAGACGCATCGTGTTCAAATAATACACATCAACATCCAAACTTTTCTGTTTTTACAAAATACCCATCAAGTTCCACAGGCACAATGCACCCATTTCTAAAATCCAAACCAACCAAAACAGGCCAAAATCATTCGAACCAATTAATTAGACAAAAGACCCATCTCAATTTAACATAAAAAATTTCAAATTTTGAAGCAGGGATACCTATTATTGGGGAGGAACAAAGGCGGCATCGCCCCGGTCCTCGAAGATCTAATGATCTGAGGAGGTGATGGTAGTTGAAGCTCCTCCTTCGGATCAATGACCATCTCCGTCTCCGGCCTCGGGATCAAGACCCCATCTCTAACCACGAGGACCAGGTCCCTCCAATGCTCGTAGCCGACAAGGTACTGAAGGGGCCTCCGATCGAAGACCCGCTGGCGAGCTAAAGCGAGTAGAGGTCATCGAGGTCGCAGCGGAGGGGAACGGAGCTAGGGTTAGGGTTAGGGTTCGGCTGGGTGGCGTCCTGGAGGAGCCAGCAGAGCTTGCGGAGGAGACAAATTTTTGAGGAGCCAGCAGAGCTTGCAGAGCCAGCAGAGCCTCGCCTCCATTGAAATTGAGATTGGCGAGCCGTGGAGGAGGGGAAAGTTTGAGAGAGAGAAAATTTTTGGTGGAGGAAGGAGATTTGAAGAGGCGATAAAAGTTTTGGGGGTTTTATTTAGGCGGGGAAACGAAATTTTGGGACGAAATCGTGGACTGATCATTCTAGACGGTAAATTCCGTCTAGAATGGTAAATTCCGTCTAGGATGTATCCTAGACGGAAATTTCCGTCTAGGATACAATTTTCTAGACGGAAATTTCTAGACGGAAATCCTAGACGGAAATTTCCGTCTAGGATACTTTTTTCTGGACGGAATATCCTACACGAAAAATTTTCGTCTAGTTTAATATCATTCTAGACGGAAAAAATTCCGTCTAGAATACATGTTTTTCTACTAGTGTGCGCAGGTAGCTGGGCTAAATCTCATGTCTCATTAGTGAGAAGAGAGTCTATCAACTCCAGCATCGCATGCTCCCACTGCTGAGATTCACTCACTTGCATTGCCTCTTCATAGCACTCCGGCTCTCCGCTATCTGTCAAGAGTAGATAATCAAGTGACGAGAGGTATTTAGGATTTGGTTTGGGTACCCTGGTTGACCTCCTAAGCTCCACGCCCTGGGTAGTAGCTTCTGCACCTGGAGCTTCCTCCGTTCTATGGTCAGAACTAACATCATTGCCCCTATCTGGAAGTTCCTCCAAATCCATGTACTCGGATCCACCTGTATCCGTAGTGCTGCTCCCACTACTTTGGCTATCCTTGGCATTGTCCTTGTCCTTGTACATCACCTCCTCATTGAATATCACATCCCGGCTCCTGATGATCTTCCTGTTCTTCTCATCCCACAGACGATACCCGAACTCATCAACGCCATATCCAATGAATGTACACTTCTATGACTTAGCTTCCAGCTTGTCCCTAACATGGTCACTGATATGAACATATGCCACACAACCAAATACTCGCAAGTGTGATAAATTGACCTTCTTGCCACTCCAAACCTCCTCTGGAATCCCAAAATCTAATGGAACTGATGGCTCGTGATTAATAAGATAGGCTGCTGTATGCACCGCATCCGCCCAAAATGTCTTAGGCAGACCTGCATGTAATCACATGCTCCACGCACGCTCTGTCAAGGTCCTGTTCATCCTCTCCGCAATGCTATTCTGCTGCGGCGTCCCTAGAGTAGTCCTCTCTAAACGAATCCCATTCGTAGCACAGAACCTCTTGAACTCCTCCAGCTCGTATTCCCCACCATTATCTGATCTCAAGCACTTCACCTTCAGATCTGTCTCGTTCTCGACCATGGCCTTCCACTTCTTGAAGATTTCGAACACCTCTGACTTGTGCTTCATGAAGTAAACCCACACCTTTCTCGAGTGATCGTCGATAAAGGTGACGTAGTATCTCGAACCGCCAAGAGAAGACACACTAGTTGGACCCCATACATCTGTATGAATCAATTCTAGCTTTTGAGCCTTAGGTGGCCTTCCACCCTTTTGGAAACTAACTCTCTTCTGCTTCCCGAAGATGCAGTCCTCGCAAACACCGACTTCCACTGAATCAATGCCGGTTAGCTTCCCCTGTGAATGTAGGATTTTCATTCCCTTCTCACTCATGTGTCCCAGCCTATTGTGCTACAGATCTGTACTCTCCTTGCCAGCTGCAATTGCGAGGGTGTCACTCGCATGTGAAGTGAGGTAGAGAGTTCCCGTTTTATTGCCTCGGGCAACAACCATCGTACTGTTAGAGATTCTCCACGAATCCCCGGTGAATGTCGAAACGTAGCCTTCTGCTCCAAGCTGTCCCACCGAAACAAGATTCCTCTTCAGCTTCGGCACGTGTCTCACGTTCTTCAAATTCCACTTAGAGCCTTTCATCTGTATCTGAATGTCGCCCTTTCCAACAATATTGCAAGGCTCATTGTCCCCCAAATATACTTTACCAAAGTCCCATGCTACATAGTTCTGAAGAAGTTTCCTATTAGCAGTGGCATGGAAAGAAGCTCCTGAGTCGACGACCCAAGAATCAGAGTCGCTGTCCATAGCAAGGATCAAGGCATCCTGCACGATATGAGCCTCCTGCTCACCCGCATCCTTCTTTGGCGTTTTACAGACTGAAGACATATGGCCCTCCTGGCCGCAGTTCCAACACTTCCCTTTGATGGTTCTAACTTTTGAGTTTGACCTCTTCTTTGTAGATTTCGACCGATTTCTGTTCTGGTTCCCTTTCTTCTGGCTTCTGTCTCTCTGCTAGCTTAGAGCTGAACCTGAACCCTCTGATTCGAACGATTTTCTTCTAACCTCCTCGGATAGAATCATGCTAACAACCTCACTCAGCTTCAACTTCTCTTTCCCCGCCGAATTGCTGATTGCCGTCACACAACCTGCCCAACTATCCGGCAACTGCGATAGTAGTAGAAGGGCCTGCACTTCGTCATCGAACATGATGTCCATGGAGATAAGTTGATCAACAATCGTGTTGAACTCACTGAGGTGCATCGTGAAGGACCGTCCTTCTGCCATCTTGAGGTTGAAGAGAGTTTTGACGAGATGCACCTTGTTTGCTGCCGACGGTTGCTCGTACATCTTCGCTAGCACTTCTATAAGTCCCATCGTCGTCTTCTCCTTCAGAATATTGTGGGCTACTGATTTGATGAGCGACAACCGGATTTGCCTTAGAGCCTTCCTATCCAGTACCTCCCAATCACCATCTGACTCCTCCTTCTTCTTTCCCTTCTCCTTGCCTATCAGCTGGCGATACAAGTCCTTCTGGTACAGATAGTCCTCCATCTGCATCTTCCAGTAGGCGAAGTCTGAACCGTCAAACTTCTCGATCTTTGATTTGTTTTCCTCTGCCATGGCTTTCACACAAATTACTAAACGAAACTCTGATACCAGTTGTTGGGGATTCGAAACAATCAATCGAACCCTTGCTCTTCCGGACCCTGTGTTGAAAGTAGGAAAGTAGGAAAAAATACCACAAATAAAGATCTAAACTTGCAAAAACAGTAAAGGAGACGAACACACGGATTTAACGAGGTTCGGCAACGTGCCTACGTCCTCGGGAGCCACACCACACAATTATTTTATTAATTGAAGAAGAAAATACAAGCTCTCAAACAAGGGGTTAATCTCTCTAAGATTCTCTCTCTCTGCAGTCAAAAAGCTCTCTTTTTTATGTTGTACAATGCCCTAAAATCGTTTAGGTATTTATAGAATCCTGAAACAAAACAGAGTCCCAAACAGTTTAGGAAACTGTCTGGGCGATTCGCGGTCGACCGCCGTGCCAAGGCCGGTCGACCGGTCAGAACGAAATTTGTTTACAGGGTCTTGTGCACATTTACGGTCGACCGCAGCGGCCACGTCGGTCGACCGGCCAGAGCGACATTTTCTTCTCAGTTTCCTGCAGTGCACGCGGTCGACCGAATATGGCACTGCGGTCGACCGCACAGTCTTCTGACTGTTTCCTTCGTCTTTTCGATTGCAGCTTTGGGTCTACACACTTAGGGTGTGTTTGGGAACTTGGATTTGGGCCTGGATTTAAAATCCAGGGTATTTAAAATCCAAATATCTAGTTTGGGTTCTGATTTGGGCCTTGATTTTAAATCAATTGATTTAAGATTTTAAATCAATTGATTTAACAAAGAGGAATTTGAAAGCCCAAAACCACTGATTTCAAATTCCACCCCACCCTTTGTCATTTATCAAATCCCGACCCGATCTTTTAAGAAAGAGGAATTTTCGCGATCCTCTCTCTCTCTCTCTCTCTCTGGTTTCGATCTCCCCTCTCCGCCGCCGCCGCCTCCCCCCTCCTGCCGCCGCCTCTCCCCCTCTCCCCCTGCCTCTCTCTCTCTGGTTTCAAGTCCCGATCCTCTCTCTCTGGCTTCGGATTCAGGTAAGGACTTCATTCAGTTGTTTATTTGTTCTTTTTGATTCTTTAGGATTTCGGTTCAGTCGATTTCTTTTCTCAGTTAATTGCTATAAGTCTGAGTAAGATCCCTTTTCGATTCACATTGTAGTTGTGAATGAAAACTATAATTGTTTGTCAAGCAAGAATTGATGAGAAAATTGAATTTCAAATGAATTACAAAAAAAAAATGGAAGATAAGACTAGAGAGAAATCTCCCACGAGCCTAGGAACCAAATTATTTCATTCCATTTAATTTTAACAATTGCTAAATGCATATTTATAAGATAAAAAAACAATTGCTAAATACATTGGAATGCTACTCTAAGCTGGGGGAAAAGAATCAACACTATCTAGTTCATACAATTTAGTTTGCTCTTATAATTTTACCAAGAGAATCATTTAAGTAGTCGGTTTTAGTTTGCTTTTTATAATTTTATATAGCTAGCTACTTAAGCAATCGATTTCGGCCTTTATAGGTGAAATGTATAGGGGAATGTTAATGCCTGAGGCCCTGAAGACCTCTTAGCTGGCATGGATGAATGATAGATCAACATTGGGAGGGGAAATGAAAGAATCAATGAAAAATTTGTTGATCGTGAAAATGCCAAAATTGCATTTAGGTTCAGAAACTTTTTACAGGAAAATACATCGAACTTGCATATGCAGCCAATAAAGTTATAGAGAAACTCCTACATTAGTCTGGTTCCTTCCATTCTTTTATCTTTATCAGAAGAGCTTTTTCCATGGATAATGAGTGAAATGACCCCATGATTGCTTGTAGGACTTTATTAAAGAGACTGTTATATGAATGGTTTAGGAGGTTTTGTTTTCTTTTTCCATGCACATTGTTTTGTTCATTGCTTGCAGACTTTGCAGTAGCTATTTACACTTGTAGCCATCACCTTTTTCTCGTGCCTTCATTCTACAATGTCGAAGGTTCGTTATTAATCAACCTTTGTGCATTATTACTAATTCTGTGTCATTCACTTTGGTATGTATTAGGATGACAAAGAAAGGAAAACAAATTGTGACGTGACCTCAATTATGATGCATTTCTAAAATGTATACTTGATTATGATGCATTTCTAAAATGTATCTTTCAGATTAAGCACATATATAACTATCTTATAATTATCCACATCAAACTTCATTTCGAAGCACCATACAATATTATCCTTACATTTATACATCAAACAGACACAAAACGCGACCTCAATTACCTATAGCTAATTACCTATAGCTAAAGTACGTACGGCAGCGTCAGTTATAGTTCTACTAGAGTGGGTTTTGAATTATTTTGGTTTTTGTTTTCCCTGCATGTTATACATGGATTAGTACAGATAGATATGGTGGCTTAATTGTTTCTCCTAGCATGGTCTATAAGATTAAGATGAAATATGTCTAAAGGTGAAACTTGTTATTCTAGGAAATTTAAAGAGGGAGAAAGAAAGCACCTGGACATAGTTAGAAGCATGTAATTGTGACGTGCTAACATTTTCTGAAAATTCTTGGGTGATAAGGAATTTTATGCACACAATTTGACAGTGACAGATGTATTTATAAAGGTTGTAAAATAATCAGTGGCTATAGTGGCTATAAAAGTAGCATATGCTTAAAGTCTTCTTGCCTGTACACAAGAATGGACATTTTTGGTCAATAAGACATTTATGTTGGTATAGATGCTGAGAGGAGAATGTTTTTTTGTGTTATGTTAAGTGAAATTAAGGTTCACTTGCCCAATACTTTCCCTTGGTGAATGTTAATATCGGTTGGCTTGGTCATGGAATTGTTGAAGCCTTGTGAAATTTTAATATTTTGTGTCACTATCCTCGGAGATATATTTGACTGCGATTGGGTAAACTGTTCTGAAGAGTTGAATAAAGTTGCATGTAATAATGTGACCACTAAATTGGCTCGTTATACACTTGGAGAACACAAAAAAATAATTTTAGCTGCAGAAAATAATGCATATAGATTAAGACTTGTTGGTTGACTAGGAGGTTTATTCAGTTGTCGACACTAGTTGCTCATAGTGACTGGATATAAGCTTGACTGGCAATTTGGTAAAGAGGAAGAGAACTTGGTTGAAGCAACCTGTACACTTCTGTGAAAGGTCTGTATACATGGTGGTGGGTTCAAGATGTAGAACTCCTAAATGCAAGGAGATTGGGACTCTCTTTTCCAAAGATTTTGTTACCTTGATGAATTTTTATACTTGTATAATGAAGAGAATGATTGCAATAATAGCCATGGATCATTACATACACTGTTTGAAGACCTGGGGGTTGGGTACCTAAAATGATGGAGATACCCTAAGAATTTTTAGGAGCAGTAACAAAGCACTACAATTAAATTTATACTAGTTTAGACGGATCACCTCTTGGATAATTTGATTAGTTATGAAACATCTGTGAGTGGTTCATTGGTTAAAAGACCGATCAGATAAGTATCAGTCAGAGGTATAAAAACATGCGACAAATCCAATTTTTTAGAAACACAATGCATATCGTTTATTTTTTTTTGCCTTCAAAACAAATTGAACCCCAGCCCTTCCGTCTCTGAGATCCCTTCCAATCCAATGTACATGCGTAGTGTTACTTTATGTGAAGTTAATTGTTGCTGTTTTCAGGAGTACCTTGAAACATCATGACTGGAAATATTCAGTGTGCTTTTCTCATAAGCAGTCTCAGGTTTTTCTAATGTCAACGTTATGGGTTTTTTTTCGCAGGTCAAGCGTGATATTGTGCTGAGAGTGCTTGTGCTTTGGTCTCACCTTTTTCGGTTCTCATTGTCATTTGATATAGCTTGCTTCTTTGTCGAATGATTCGGTTTGATGTTATTTGGGCCTTCTCTGTTCTCTGAGCTTATTGCCAGAAGTAGAAGGAATTGTTTTTGTATGTTGACAAATGATTCCTGTGAAGTTTCATGAGGACAAATGATTCCTGTGAAGTTTCTTACTTTTGGTGTTTGCATTGGTGAGCTGATATATTGTACTGAAGGTGGTTGTGCTTTGGTCTCACCTTTTTTGTTTCTCATTGTCACTTGTGGTGTTTGCTTCTATGGTGAATGATTGTGACTTATAGTATACTCCAATATATTGGCATCTGATGGTTTGTGGTTTGGTACATTTGCTCTTTTATTGGATGTCTTTGTGAAAGATACTAGTGGAGAGTATATCAAAGTGATGTCCAAGTACGTTAACGGAAAAATTGAAAGATACTTGATATGTTTGTAGAATTTTCTTCATTTTCATTTTGTTGAAACTCTTGCAAGTTATGGTGGGCAATGAATTTGAAAACTTAGCAAATGTAGCTATCATCGCCAAAATTACCTAAATTTGTGTTTTTTGTTACTATTTTACACATCTTCATTGCATTTGATGTAAACAAGATGGGTTAAGAGAATAAATTTTTATCAATTTTAAATTCAAATTCATGTATAATAAAGTACCCAAACAATAGATTTTGAAATCAAAGATTTCAAATCCTTTCATTTAATAAAGATATCCAAACAAAAGATTTCTTAAATCATGGATTTCAAATCCTAAATTTAAAATCCCTTGATTTTAAATCAACTTCCCAAATCCAAATCCAAGCTCCCAAACGCAGCCTTAGACTAACATGAATGAGTAACCTTTTTCTTCCTTAACTCCATTTCATATCCGGCACCAACTCCTCCTGCACAGCTAGCTGCAAATGCCAACGAGTTAAGATTAATATAATATCCACATCAAGAAGATAAGGTATCTACATACTAAAGACTTCTAACTAAGAACAATAGATGACTATTTACTCAGGAAATTAGAAGAAAATGCACAAGAAAGGAAGAAAAGGGGAGAAGAACATACCTTCATTAAGGATCTAATTACCATAGGTGACAATAATATTGGAGGTGAGTTCTCATGTCATCATCCATTTTTAAAGTATCATCCCACCATTCTTTAACAGCTGTAATCCGCTTTAGCTTGCTGCAGGAGGCAGGCGTGTCGAAAGGAAGCTTCTTTAGCCTCCCACAGGCCCATACACGCAAACCCTCCAGAGATGGCAAATGAAGGGTGCAATTACAAATGGTTTCCAACTCAGGTAAACAATCCAAACTTAGGACTCTGAGGCTATACAACGTAACGACAGCTGGCTTGTTACCTACTCTCTCAATTTCTTCTTCTGCTTCTTCTTTCCTGATCACCTGCTTCAAATTTTCGCACCATTGAACGTCTAGCAATTCAAGGAGTGGTAGGTTGACAAGCCAGCTCAAATGTTGCAATTTATAACAGGATATGATACGAACAGCACGAAGCCTGGGAATCACATCATTCTGGTACACCCCCCTCCATACCACATCCTTTAAATTAGAGAAATTACAAAGGAATAGCTTGTTAGGAAATGAACCGTCGCAGTGGTCGATGACTAGTTCTTCAATCTCATCTCCATCCTCATACATATCCAATGACTCCAACTCTGACCATGTGAGGTCGTTAGGTCTGTTTGGACGAGGCAATAATTGAGGAGAGGTCGAACCTTCCTCCTCTGCTATCCATCTACGGAGGTCCCGAATGGGCACGGATAATAGACCTAGCTTATGGAGATCTGTTTGTGAACACGCATTGATGCTGAGACCTTTCAATATCCCTTTCAAACAGTCCATATTGTCAATAATCAAACTTTGAGACTGCACTTCATCACTGGCTAACTGTAGCACCTCCAAACTATGTAGACTAGAAAATAATTCACTAGGTACCTGTGAGATGCGATTGTCCTCTAGTAGTAGGTATTTTAACCTCGTAAGTTCTTTCAGTTCCACAGGAAGACTAGCGATTTTAGTATTTGAGAGGTTAAGATATTCTAATTTGTTCAGCTGGCATACTGCAGGTGGGAAGTAACATAGTGGATTACGAGAGAGGTCCAAATATTTAAGTTGATGGAAATTCCTGACAACCTCAAGCTCTTCAATACCAAGATCGTTTCCTTGGAGCATCAAGGTGCTTAGATTGTGTGCACTCTGGATGTTGGATGGCAACCTGATCATAGAGTTATGCATAAGCGACACTTTGTGCGCACCCTTCCATGATTTTTGGTCCCCTAACGCCTTATGTCGCCTGACTCTTGAAAGCACCACCCACCTCCTCTCATTTGTCCCGTTGTCTCGTGATATCCACAATGCCATATCCCGAATTAGGTCATGAAGACTCACTGAATCTATGCCATCAGTGTCAACACTCCTTTCCCTTTCCAATAAGCTGGCTTTCACGAGGTTATCAATTATTTTATTTCCATTTTCATAGGCCTCCCCCACAGTATCAAACTTGCCTATTAAGTCATGCCCCATCCAGCATTCTATGATTTCTGCTATTGGGATGTCGTGATCTTCGGGCCACAGGGCACAAAGGAGGAGACACTCTTGTAATGATGGATATTTTAGATTATCATAACTAACTTTTAAAAGTCGGAGAGGATCATCCGTACGTGAGATCGCTGAGATTTTTGACTCACGGAGATCTCTGACGGCGTTCATCCAATCACTGACATCTTTTTCATAAGCCATTGATCGGGCAATAGTGATGAGAGCTATCGGAAGGCCGCCGCACTCGTCAGCGACCTCGTCCGCAAGCTTAGAAGTAATTAGAGGATGAGAGTTGATGACTTCTTCTCCAACTTTCTCCCGAAATAGACGGCGAGCTTTTTCACGACACAAACAATCAACTTTCATAGCGTGACGAACGTGCATGTCCACGCACACCTGATGTGACCTCGTCGTCAGTATTAGCTTCTGCTTAAGCTCACCAGACACGCCAAGATGTGGAACACCGACCTTATCGAGATCTACGCGCTCCCATAGATCGTCTAGTAATATGACGAAGCTCTTCTCACCTAAGAAGTTGAAGATATTATTTTTGTGATCTCCGGCTTCAGGAAGCCTCAAAGCTTTTGCTATGAGATATTGAAGCTTTTCGACCGTGCATTCTCTAGAAGCAGTGACTAGAATCACTCGGTGAAACCCCGATGATGGGTCTCTTGCCAACCTATTGTTGACGTGGTTGAGCACAGTCGTCTTCCCGACACCACCCATGCCCCAGATACCAATCACCCCTTTTGCGCTATTTCTGAGAAAGCCGAGCACCTCCTCGACTTTGGCCTCGATCTCTGATCCAATCTCTGCACCGAGAGTACTGCTCGTGGACACGAGCTGCCCGACAGGCGGAGGGGGATACCTGGTGATCTGGATATTCGTGAGACTGTTCAGTTCACCCACCACTTTGGTCCTGCTATCAATTGCTTTCGTGCTGATGGAGTGGTTAGACCAAAGATTGATGGAGAAATTGCAACACAGGACGCAGCTTCTTCTGTTTCGGTACTCGTTGATGATAGATTCAGCTTCTTTTTCGAGTTGTGCAGCGGACTCCAGCCATCTTTCGGCTTCCATTGTCGCCACCATCCCCGCTGGTTCATCGACTTTAATCTTATCCTCCATATCTCGCCGCCTCGCCTTCAACAGCTCAATCTGGCGCTCGAGGGCTCCTACTTTATCACCCACGAAAAGGGAACAGGATACATGGTCGATGATACCATCTCCCGCTCTTTCGAGGAGTGGCTTTGCCAAAGCAACAGCTAAGTCAGCCATGGTTAACAAAATTTGTTTGAGAAAAATATAAAAGAGAGGAAGAATTAGTGTTTTAGGGTACTGCAGTGCTCTCCCCTTACAAACAACTTGTGTTATATAAAAAGCGATTGGAGGGGATCCCGACAAGTTAAAGTCAATGTTTCAAGTCTTTTAATTTTATTTTCACTTGGGTGATTGGCTTTGGCTTTGCAAGTGGGAGCTTGATTAGGTTGGTGCAAATAAATAACACGTTCATCTGCACAGGTCTCAATGATTAAGCTAAAACAGTACAACAAATATTATTAGATTAGACGAGCAAAATGTCAATGAGAACAAGGACAAAAATTATTAGATTAGACGAGCTAAAACAGTACAACAAATATTATTAGATCAGACGAGCTAAAACAGTACAACAAATATTATTATTGAGTGGCACTACAGACACACCCCTAACCACACCTTGAGGCACATCCCTAACCACACCTTGGGGCACACCCCCTCTCACAGCTACAGTGCACGGGGCCCACTTTAGATTTTTTTAAAAATCTAAATTGGGCCCCGTGCACTGTAGCTGTCAGAGGGGGTGTGCCCCAAGGTGTGGTTGGGGGTTTGCCTGTAGTGTTTTTTATTATTATTAAGAGGACAAATAGCATTCGAAGGATGCCGGACAGCTAACGCAGATCCGAATTGACCGGTTAAAAGCCTCCACGCTTTGGTATGCCAGCAGCTACAAAAGTTTAGTATTTATTTTGGGGGAGATAACTATGAAAGTATGTGTTGTGTGCCTTTACGGAAGCGTGCTTGAATACCGAACGAGTTCGTGAGACACGGGAGAAGATTAACAAACCAAACAAGAGTACAATCCAATCTAAATACGACAAGCCAATCACGAACACAGATATTTTACGTGGTTCGGCAATTTGCCTACGTCCACGGGAGCAGCACAAATAATTTCTTATTTAATCACAAGAAATTACAACCAAAAGAGAATATCTCAAATCTTGAGATCTCTCAAAATAATAGCAGTGTTTTAAACTTAAAACACTGCTCCAATCTCTCTCTCTTAATAACTCAAATCCCCAATTTAATGTCACCAACCCCTTCTCCTTAATAATGAGTAATGAGAACAAGGACAAAAATTGGGGCTCAAATGGAGAGAGGCAAAGCCGCCGCCTAGAAGCTCAGAGAAATTCCTCTTCTCCGCTCCAGCTCTCTACCCGCTCCTAAACCAAACCAACATTGAGCATACCTCGAATGTACCTCAAAATCTATCTCACGGCGTCCCAATGACTCACTCCTGGATCATGCATGTATCTCAAGACCATGCTCACAGCCTGTGACAAATCCGGCCTCGTATATACCATCACGTACATCAAGCTTCCAACTGCGCTCGCATATGGTGTCTTCGACATCAACCCTTTATCTTCAACTGACTTCGGTGAAAGGTCAGGTGAAAGCTTTAAATGGGCTCCCAAAGGTATACTAACAGGCTTCGTTTCCATGCTAACGTTAAACCGCTGTAGAACCTTCTTCAGATAAGCCATCTGTGTCAAACAAATTATGTTATTTGCTTTGTCTCTACCGATCTTCATCCCCAAAATACGCTTAGCCTCACCCAAATCCTTCATCTCAAACTCCTTTGAAAGTTGTGCCTTCAACTCATCTATAGCGGATCTAGAAATAGAGGCAACCAACATGTCATCGATATAAAGTAACAAATAAATATATGCACCTCCTTTCAACTTGCGATAGTACACACAATGATCAAACTGGCTCCGAATGTACGATTGACCGATCATGAAACTATCAAATTGCTCATACCACTGCCGAGGAGATTCCTTCAAACCGTATAGCGATTTCTTTAACCTGCAAACCAACTTTTCCTTTCTTACAGCTCGGAATCCCAATGGCTGAGTTATATAAATTTCTTCATCAAGATCGCCATGAAGAAATACCGTCTTCACATCCAACTGATCTAACTCTAAACCATACTGTGTCACCAAAGCTAGCAAAATCCGAATCGAAGAGTGCTTCACCACTGGAGAGAAAACTTCATTGTAGTCAATACCTTCCTCCTGTGCATAGCCCTTCATAACCAACCTAGCTTTGAACCTAACTGGAGTGCCTTCAATGCCCTCCTTCTTCGTGTATACCCACTTGCAACCAATCGCCTTCCGCCCCTTTGGAAGCTGAACAAGCTCCCATGTATCGTTCTTATGAAGAGACTCCATCTCCTCCTGCATAGTTACCTGCCACGAATCAACCTCCAAACTTTGCTTGGCCTCTCTGAATGTAGTAGGCACCAACTCATCGATACTCTCTACTAGAAGTGCATACGTAACTACTGTGTCGGTATATCATGATGGCGTCCGTATGTCTCTTCTCTGTCTCTGAACCGCAATCGAATCCTGAACCTAAGCCGTTGGTCCCTGATCCTGCTCATCTGTAGGGTTGGGTTGGATTACTTAGTGTTGCGCGCCTAGGAGGGCAGCGCGCTTGGGGATGCGGAGGAGCTATTATCGTATCGCCCAGCTCCCTAACCTATTGCGGCCGGACCGCAGGGAACCTTAGCATGGGGGGACGTCCTAATCCATTTGCCGCCACAAGGCTGGCTAATCGTACGCAGCCTTCTGAATCTTGTTTTGAGTAAGAAGCTGGCCTTGGATATCTTGTCTTGAATAAGTAGCTGGCCTTATAGTAACGGGAATATTTGAAAGGGAAATACACCTTTCGAAAATGTCTTCCTCACTCTCGTATAGGTGAACTTGGTTCGTTCAATGAAAAGGGATAAGAAGGATCTACTGGGAATGAATGGGAAGACTGGAGTAGTATTTTCATTAGAGGTCTCTTCCTACACTACACGTGATGACTCCCCACCAGGAATGGGTTGATCTTCCCTGACCGAGGAAGCTGAGTAGGTCGGATCATCCAGTCCTGCAGAAAGGACGCTCAAGCTCACTGAAACCTATATCCTCCACGTCGTCATCATGCTCGCCTGGCATCACCTCAATCGGCACTCTAATAGATACTGTACCATCTGGATAATGTGGAGCTGCATCAATCTCCACCACCTATGATATCTCCTCTTTCGGGGCACTCTCCACCTGATGAGAGCTGGGAATCTTCTAGATAGAAGCATCATCGAACGTGACGTCCCTACTCAGCACGATCTTCCTATCAACTGGATTCCATAGCTTGTATCCCTTGACACCACGCTTGAATCCTACAAATATGGCCTTCCTAGCTTGAGGTTCCAATTTATCTATTCTCACATGATAAAATGCAGTGCACCAAATACCTTGAGCTGGTCATAGTCGTGTGTTGGCTCTCCCGATCACATCTCCATAGGGTCTTTCCCTCAATCGCAGATGAAGACATCCTATTAATGAGGTGGCTCGCATATGAAAGTGCCTCAGCCCAAAAGATCTTCTCCAAACCATAATGCGCCAATAAACATCGGATCTTCTCCAACAAAGACCGATTTAATCTCTCTGCCACCCCCATTCTACTGCGATGTATGACTCACTTTGAAGTGCCTCTCTATGCCCTCGTCTCGACATAGTTGCTGAAAGGGGTCAGAAGTATACTTACCACCATAATCGAATCACAACGTCTTGATCTTTCTCCCAGTCTGCAGTTCTAATCTCTTCTTCCACTCCACAAATATATCCAGGACTTCGCTCTTCTTCGTAATGGTGTACACCCAACAACGTCTAGAATAGTCATCTACAAACGTGACGAACCAAAGTCGACCACAAAGAGATGCAGTCTTGGTGGGACCCCAAACGTCTGTATGCACGTAGTCCAGGATGCCCCTCGTCCTATGGATGGCTGTCCCAAACTTCACCTTCGTCTTTTTGCCAAGAACACAATGCTCACAGAACTCAATCTTACCACTCTTGGCTCCCTTCAATAGCCCCTGCTTGCACAGCGCATGTAGTGACTTTTCTCCTGTGTGCCCCAACCTGTAGTGCCAAAGTCTACTCATGTCCGCCTCTGAAATAACTGAAGCTACCTGGCTAACCTCGGTGCTCCCTTTCAGATAATATAAGTTCTGACTGCAGACTCCCTTCATCACTACCAAAGATCTCTTAGTAACCTTTGCTACAACGCCCTCAAAGATTACCTTGAATCCCTTCACCTCCAAAGTTCCAACTGAGATAAGATTTTTTTTCAGCTGAGGAACAAATCGCACCTCTTTCAACTGACGAACTACTCCATCATGCATCCGAATCCGCACGGTACCTATCCCACAAATGCTACAGGATTGATCATTTCCCATGACTACAACACCCCCATCGACTCTCTCAAATGATGCAAACCAATCTCGCCTAGGGGTCACATGATAGGTAGACCCGGAATCTAGCATCCAATCTGATGCATCCAAATGGTTCACCTCTGGAGTAATCAAAAGAGAAAAACTCGAATCATCTGAATCATTGCCTTTCGCAATGTTCACCTCATTGGCCTTCTGGCCCTTCTTTTTGCCATTCTCCTTCTCCTTGAGCTTCGGACAGTTTCTCTTCCAATGTCCCTGTTCCTTATAGAACGTACACTGGTTCTTTGCTAACTGGTGATGGCCTCTAGACTTTGACTTGCCTCTATTGTCACCTCTCTGATATGGGCTTCTTCCTCTCATCCCCAAGGCCTCTCCTGAAGTACTAGCACGGGAAGTCTCCTTGTCCTTCCTCCTCAAATCATAATTCATCACAGCTTTAGTAACTTCACTATACGTGATAGAAGATCTCCCATTCAACAAAGTAAGTATGAAGGTATCATACTCCTCATCTGGTAAGCAGCCTAACAGAATAATTGCCTTGTACTCATCCGTGATTTTCTCATCCACGTTTGTCAAGTCCGACAACAACTTAGTGTAGTTGTTCACATGAGCCGTTAGTGAGGTGCCTCTGGACATCTGAAATCTGAAGAGTCTTCGTAGCAAGTGTAAACGGTTCTCAACACTCTTCGTAAGGTACTTATTGTTGAGAATCTCCCACATCTTCATTGCAGACGTTACCCCAATCACATTGTATTTCAGCTCTTGTTCCAAACAATATTTGATCACCCCACACGCGTTCCTATTAATCTTTTCCCATACCGCCTCTTTATATTTTGGTGGCCTCTCATGGACCATGATGGTCTCCTCCAAATTCTGAGCATTGAGGGCGTCTTGTACGTCGCTCATCCATAAACCAAAGTTGATTTTGCCGTCATATTTCACTACACTAATCTTAGTGTTCTGAAAACAACCTTGAACTATATCCGACATAGTCTTGCTACTTTCTCCAGTTACTTCACTCATACTCACAAACTCCGAATTGTAAAGAAAGATCCAAACTTTAATAGAATTAAGAAGATACCCAACTGAACCCTAAATTGGATTCCAAATAGATCTTCTAACCACACAAGGAAAGCAAGATCACCACGGCACTCCTCAACGCTATCTCCACTGAAGCCTAGAACTCCAAGAACCAAGCTTCCAAACTGAATCTTCCTCCACCCAATGCCAAAATCCTAGATCTCAAATCTGGAGCTCTGATACCAATTATTGCGCGCCTTTGCGGAAGCGTGCTCACAAACCGAACGAGTTCGTAAGGCACGGGAGAAGATTAACAAACCCAACACGAGTACAATCCAATCTAAATACGACAAGCCAATCACAAACACAAATATTTTATGTGGTTCGGCAATTTACATACGTCCACGAGAGCGGCACAAATAATTTCTTATTTAATCACAAGAAATTACAACCAAAAGAGAAGATCTCAAATCTTAAGATCTCTCAAAATAATAGCAATATTTTAAACTTAAAACACTACTCAAATCTCTCTCTTAATAACTCAAATCCCTAATTTAATGTCACCAACCCCTTCTCCTTAATAATGAGTAATGAGAACAAGGACAAAATTTGGGGTTCAAACGGAGAGAGACAAAGCCGCCGCCTAGAAGCTCAGAGAAATTCCTCTTCTATGCTCCAAATCAGCTCGTGAACAGGGTTTCCCTTTTATAGGGAAACCCTAGGTCATCGATGCGCTCCAGCTGGCATCCACCCACGCAGGTAAGCTACGTTCACAGGCGAGCTCAACCTCGGCGATGCGCTCCAGCTGGCATCCACTTACGAGCGGGCGAACACATCACGAGCAAGCGAGCTCGTGATCACACAGGCAAACTCGAACCATCTCACCCGCAGGAGAGATCCATCAGGCAACCCCCCTCGACTCGCCACGCTCACCTGCAGGTGAGCTCCACACAGGCGAGCTCCGACTCCACCTCTGAGCTCGTCCTCGCCTCTGTCAGGTACGTTCTCTTCAATTCTCCACCACGTCCATCATTTGATAAACATCAAATTTTGGACGAACACCTGACTAACACCACGAACGTCAACCAGACCAAACCAGCTGCACTATTATACCATGGCTGCCTACGTACCCTCTAACCGGGATCAAGCTAATCGTAGTTCTTCCAAATGGCCGCCAACGGCCTCAACAATAACAAATGTACAACAAGTTTTGACAATGATCAAACTTGTTGCTCGGAACCACCTTTGTGAGCATATCCGCCGGATTATCTTTCAAGTGGACCTTCACGATCTCCACATCTCCATCTTCAAGAACATCCTGAAGGAAGTGATAATGAACATCAATGTGCTTCGTCCTGCATGAAAAACCTGGTTCTTTGCCAAATAGATAGCACTCATGCTATCACAATGAATAGTGACGGACCGCTGTGATATACCGAGTTCTTCCAAAAGTCCTCGAAGCCAAATCGCCTCCTTAACAGCCTCCGTAATTGCCATATACTCTGCCTCCGTCGTAGACAAAGCTACCGTAGACTGCAAGGTGCATCTCCAACACACTGGAGCACGGGTCAAAGTAAACATATATCCCGTCGTAGACTGACGCTTATCAAAATCTCCAGCATAATCTGAATCAACATAACCAATCCACAACTGCCCACCTCTAGTGTCCCGCCAAGAACCAAGCTTCCAAACTGAATCTTCCTCCACCCAATGCCAAAACCCTAGATCTCAAATCTAGAGCACTGATACCAATTGTTGTTTGCCTTTGCTGAAGCGTGCTCGCACACTGATACGAGTTGCCGTGCGAGCACCTTTGATCGCGGAATTATCAAAGGTGGGTTGAGGAGAAAACAATAAGAACACAAGAATAACTCAGGTTTTGGGTGAAGGAAAATACCTTCTCTAGATTATGAGTATGTAAATTACAATCTCTCACAATCTCACTCTAGAATTGTAGAACAAGCTCTCACAATTCTCCTCTTACAATCTTAACTCTCTTGATTGTATTCTGATTGTTTTAAAACCCTAAAACAATCCCTTATATATGTTTACAACGTGGATGGCAAACTTGTAAATAAACAAGTCCAAAAGAATCAGGAAAACACGTCAAAGGAAAGTCCCAGCTAAGCCAGGAATCCCGTCGCGGTCGACCGCTGTGACCATCGCGGTCGACCTGCCAGAACGACCAAATCTGAATATCGCCTACAGGGTTTGGCGGTCGACCGCAGAACCATGTGCGGTCGACCGGAGATAGTCTAGAGGCATATCCTGGGCATGTGCATGTCGCGGTCGACCGCAGAACCTTGGGCGGTCGACCGGACAGAACCCAAACTGTTTTTCCTGTAAGTTGCTGAGCTCTTCAACTTTGCTGTCTCCAACGCCTTTTTCCATGACTCCTCTACTCTATTCTCAAGCTCCCATGAGAATCATCTATCCTCAAGCTCCCATGAGGATCGCTAAGCTCCCGAAGAGAAGATACACCCGTATCATGGGTCCCCCTTTAGGAACTTGAAGTCCCGTTCAAGTTAGAACTTCAGCTGAGGAAACTCACGAGCTCCTCCTTCCTTGTTGAACCACTTAGCCTTGCTAGGAACTTGACCTTGACGTCCAATGAGAAACGACTCCTTCATTCCCTGCCTCGTCGTAGTCGTCTTTCGCTCCAAAATGCAATCTTCTTCCAGCGGCTCCTCTCTATCAAACCACAAGTCTTCGACATGCGGCAAGATCATCTTGTCATCACCTTCATCATCCAGCAATGGAGGTTCAAACAACTTCAAGTACTCGGCATTGATCACCGAATACATGCCTAAGTAAGGTGACAAATCTACTCTGAAAGCGTTGTCGCCAATCTGATCAAGAATCCGAAACGGACCATAACGAATAGGCTTCAACTTCTTTCCTTCTCCTTTTCGCCTCTCCTTACCCAATTTCAGCCACACCATATCGCCCATGCCAAAGTTACAAGGAACCCGATGTTGATCATGCTTCGCCATGTACCTGGCCTGTGATTTCTTCAATTGTGCTTCAACCGAGGCATGAATATGTGAAATATTCTCTAGAAATCGCTGAGCACGTTGTCTCTCACTCCCCTCCTTGCCGTCCACCGTGGCTTCACACGAAAACACAAGATTGAACGGGCTCGGTGGTAAGAATCCATAACACGTCTCAAACGGTGACTTTCCCGAAGATCCATGAATTGCCCGATTGAAAGCAAACTGCAAATATGGTAAGCTCTCATCCCAAGTCTTGGGATGCCTGGAATTATACCCCCGCAACATGTGCACCATAGTCCGGTTGACTACCTCCGTTTGCCCGTCTGTTTGTGGATGAAAGGCCGTGCTCTTCTTCAATCTAGTGTCCATCAAACTCCACAAAGAATCCCAAAAATGTCCGAGAAAACGGCTATCCCGATCCGAAATAATCGAACTCGGTAACCCAAAATGCTTCCACACATGCTCAAAGAATAATTGTGCTGCACCCGTTCCCGTCACGGTCTTCTTGCATGGAATTAGGATCACCATCTTACTGAACCGGTCCACCACAACGTACAAATAGTCATGCCCGCGTTTGGTAGTCGGCAACCCTCCTAGGAAATCCATAGATATGCTCTCCCACGGCCTAGAAGGAACCGGTAGTGGTAGGTACAATCCCCTCTTCCTGTTAGAAGGCTTCGAAATACAGCATAATTTACACCCTCCAACATACTTGGTCACATCATCAAGCATCCGTGGCCAAAACACATGTCGCCGTAAATTGAGAAGCGTCTTCTGAATCCCAAAATGCCCTTACACGTGTGAGGTATGTGCCTCCCGAATCCACTGCAACCTATCACCATCCTCCGGAATGCATAGTGATGTCCCACGATACAACAAGCCATCCTCTCCAAGTGCATACTCCCCCCTTTGACCCGCCTTCGCCTACTCGAACACACTACCCAAGTCTCTACTGGATGCGTACAGCTGTACATACTCCAAAGGAACCATTGGCTGAATACGCGTTGCCACCAATAAAGCCCTTACCGGCGGACGAGATAACATATCGGCCAACTTATTTGTCGCCCCCTTCTTGTATCTAATAATGATGTTGAAAGCCATTAAATAAGACATCCACTTCATGTGCCGTTCCTGCTGTAGCTTCGTCTGAGCATGTAAGAACTCCAACGGCTTGTGATCCGAGTGCACAACCACCTCCTTCCCCAACAAGTACACCCTCCAATGCTTGATCGCCTGATAAAGTGCATAGAACTCCTTGTCATAGGTCGGGTAGTTCGCAATAGCACCCGTAAACATCTCAGAATGATATTCCACCGGCTTCCCATCCTAAATCAACACCGCGCCCATCGCATAACTAGACGCGTCGGTCTCCACCTCGAAAGTCCGCTGCAAATTCGGCAACACCAACACCGATGCCTCCGAGATCTTCCTCCTTAGCAACTGAAAAGCCTCCTCATGCGTCCTCCCCCACTCGAACTGAACCTTAGCCTTTGTGAGGCCATGCAATGGTGCCGCATGAGTCGAAAAATGTCGAATGAACTTGCACAAATACTGGCAAGCCCCCATGAAGCTTCTTACCTCAGTTACTGTCTTCGGCGTCGGCCACTTCGTGATCACCGCCACCTTGCCCGGATCTATCCTCCTCTAGCCCTTCTCTATGATAAAGCTGAGATACACCAACTCGTCCTTCCCAAACTCGCACTTCTTCCCGTTGAGCTTCAGCTGTTTGTCCTGCAACACCCTAAACACTTTCTCCACATGAACGAGATGCTCCTCCCAGGTCCTGCTGTACACCAAAATATCATCAAGGTACACAATCACAAAATCCTCTATGAAAGGTTGCAACAAATCATTCATGAGCCTCATAAAAGTCGTCGGAGCATTGCATAACCCGAACGACATCACCAACCACTCGAACAGGCCCTGCTTGGTCTTGAACGCCATCTTCCAAGTGTCTTCCTCCCGAATCCTCACCTAATGATAACCAGACTTCAGATCCAACTTCATGAAGAACCTCGCTCCCTCCAACTGGTCCATAAGATCATCGATCCGTGGTAATGGGTAACGATTCTTGATTGTTATCTTGTTGAGCGCCCGGTAATCCACACACATGCGCCAGCCTCCATCCTTTTTGGTCACCAATAACACCGGCGACCCGCAAGGTGAACAACTCGGCACTATCACTCCCGTCTCCAAGAGCTCCTAAACCTGTTTCTTGATCTCTTCGGACTCCTGTACTGATGTGCGGTATAGGCCTATGTTTGGCAAGGAACTCTCTCCGATTAACATAATCTCATGCTCTACACCTCGCCATGGTGGTAGTCCCGTGATCTCCGAAAACAAGTCCGCATACTTGGCCTTCAACCTGTCAAGATCTCCTTCCTGAAGCTTGCTCAAGGTGGACAAGCATATCCTACTCAGCTGCTCTTCATAAGGCCGAATGAACAACAAAACGAACTTCCTGCCCGCATTCACCAACCTCTTAGCCTGAGTCACCGTCACCAAACTCGTCTCCTGTGGAAGAGACGCCGAACGAAAAAGGAATTGTGCGCCATCCTTGGTGAACGTATACTTTTGGGCCCGCCGATCATATACCGCGTACCTATCCCACAAGTAAGGATTACCCAAAATAACTTGGCAAACATCCAACGGAACCACATCGCATGTGACCTCGTTAATATACGACTCATGGAGTGCGAATCTGAACGTACACTGGTTCACCATACTTAATCCCGCTTCCTTCTGAATCCACCCTAATGGATAGGGCTTCGGATGCTTCACCGTCTTCAATCCCAGCTTCTGTACTAATGCTTCAGATATCAAGTTCTTCTGACTCCCTGTATCTACAATGCCATCTACCAAGCTAGTCTTGACCTGCAACTTCAAAACAAAGAGCTGCTCTCTCGGGTCGTCGACTTCTTTCGCGGCCTGTTTCCCCGCCATAAGGTTGAGGCTACTGTTGGGCTCTGTCATCCCGGGAACCTCCTTCAAACCCTGCGCTATCACGTATGCTTTCTTCTCCTCCTTCTTCAACCCTTTCGGCTTCAGATGAGGGTACTTATACCAGCAACGATCAGCCACGTGCCCTGTCTGCTTGCAGTGATTGCATGTCAATCCTGCCTTCCCCGAATCACCCTTCTTTTTCTCTTTCTTATGTTGAGATCCACTAGCTTGCCCCCCGACTGTTTGGAATCACCCTTCGTTTCACTGCCCTTCTTCTGTTTGCCCTCAATGGCAATTGCTTTCACGCTCGCCTCTGCAATCGTCTCGACCGTGAACAGCTTCATATCCTTCCGGATATAATCATTCAGACCCGCCATGTATTTCATGAAGATGGAGTATTCATCCGTTGCGATGTTTAGAACCATCGCCTACTGCTGGAACTCGGTCGTATACTCTTGAACGGTCTGATTGAATCTTTGGCGCAAGCCGTACCACTTGTACCAACGCTCTTCGAGGAACCCCACAGGATAGAATTGCTTCCTAAGTAGTTCCTTGAATTTGTTCCACGACGCCTGTTAGCCCTTATGTTTTGATGATGTTCTTACAACCATCATTATCGGTACTAATGGCTTATTGAGTGTAAATGTAGTAGATTCATTTATCAAGCTCGTTAGTGCCATTAATGGAGGATGGATGGAATATATGCTACAAAGATGATATCCAAAGGAGGAGGAGGCCAAGAGATGAAGCAACGTTATTTCAAGAACAACAAAGTCATATAAAAGCTTCATCCGATTCAAACTATATCAAAGCTCAAGTATTGCTTTCAATATGAGGATATTAGCTTTCTTTTATGTTTCTCTCTAGTGCTAGAATGTAGGCAAAGAGTTACTGTGTTTACTTGAAGCTATTGGGACTCACACACACGTTTTCATATTTAAGCTTTTAAGCGTTTTTCACAAAACCTTATTTTTCACAAGTATAAGGACCTATCTGCAAAATTCTTTTTCCAAACAGTTTGTTTTTAGTATTAAAAACATTTTACAAAGTTTCAGAATTTTCAGATGTCAAATAAATATTTTGCAAATATTTCAAAGTGGTCAAAATCTGTTTTCTGCAATATATCAGAAAGCGGTCGACCGGTCCGGTCGACCACTCCTATAGCCATTCGTTAGTATTTTCCAGAGAAGTCGTCGGTCGACCGGTGCGGTCGACCGAA
>BQKN01065718.1:528629-542807 GCA_022839385.1 Asparagus kiusianus | reverse complement strand
TTTCGATTTCTATATCGGTCGACCGCGCCGGTCGACCGACGATGGCTCTGTTTGTTTTCTAAGTTTTTGAAGCAGCTCGCGGTCGACCGAATTTTTTGGTCGGTCGACCGACATGATTTTTCGGTCGACCGAAGGTCATTTCGGACGACCGAAATTTTCTTCAGTCAACCGCGACTTTTTTAAAACGGTCGTTTTGCCTCGTTTGTTGTGCTTTCACTTATTAGTGCTTGGCTCAGTCTGAGCTTACAATCTGAAAAGGAGATTATCTTCCTAAATAGGAAGATTGGGTTTTGTTTTTAAATGATTTAATCTCTTCTATAAAAACCCCCCAGACTTCTTCTTCTTCCTGAGCCCTAACGTTTGAAAAATCAGAGAGCTTCTTCTGTTTCCTGAGTAAAATTTTTAAAGTCTGTTTTCTCTCTGTTTTCAAGTGTGATTCACTTCCCAGCTTCAGTAAACCTTCTATTTGCTATAGGGGCTGTGTAAAGAGAGGTTCTTGCATATTTTCTTCTGCTGTGTGAGTGAGATCTTGTGTAAGATCTACTGTTAGGGAGTGATCTGTTGAGATCAAACTGTGTAGTGAGAGAGATCGTGTGGGATCGCTGTGTAGACGAAGTTCCGGCTTCCAAACTGGGTGTGTAGTGGATTTCTCCTCGAGAGTGGGGAGCGGGGACGTAGGCCAGAGGGCCGAACCTCGTTAACACATCGTGCGTCAAGGATAACGATTCCTAACCCTCTCTTATTTACTTTGTTTGCATCTGTTTACTGTGGATTGCTTGTTTTATGTTTTAAATTGCATATTAGAGCCTTTTGACCCTAATCACCCCCCTCTAGGGTCCAACAATTGGTATCAGAGCTTGGTCTCTATATTAATTTTTGGTTTAATCACCTTAGAGAAAAGATCTTATGGAGGCTTCTTTGAATATGCATATGTTAGAAGGACAATCCACAACTAGACCACCTCTCTTCACCGGGACTAACTTTGCTTATTGGAAGGCTAGGATGAGAATTTATCTTCGCTGTATCGACCTTGACATCCTAGGGCTCATAGAAAAGAAATATGTAGAGAAGTCTAAAGTAGAGAACATGTCCGATGATGAAAGGCACCTTGCCAATCTCAATGCTAAGGCCATGAACGCCTTAATTTGTGGTCTTTCCCCCAATGAATACAATAGAGTTTCCACATGTGCAACCGCATACGAAATTTGGGAAAAATTATGTGTCACACATGAAGGAACCCCCCAAGTTAAGGAATCTAAGATTAGTGGACTCATGCATGATTATGAGCTATTTAAAATGCTTCCTAATGAATCCATTGATGCTATGTTTTCTCGCTTTACTAACATCATCAATGAATTACATGGTCTTGACAAGCAATTATCCATTCAAGAGATGAACTACAAGATACTTCGCTCCTTGACTCCGGCATGGGAGCCCAAGGCTACGGCTATTGAGGAAGCTCATGACCTCACTACCTTAGCTCTTGATAGTCTTATCGGAAAGCTCAAAGTGCATGAGAAGAAGCTCAAGGGGAAAGAGAAGGAGGAAGTGCCATCACGTGAAGTTGAGGAGCCGTCACCAAAGTTGAAGACCATAGCTCTCAAAGGAGCTAGTGACAACTCATCTTCGTCATCGGAGAGTGAAGTCGATTTTTCTAGAGAAGTGGCTCATCTCTCTAGAAGAATCTCTAGACTTATAAAAATGAACAAAAAATTTAACCCTTGATCTAACAACAAGTTTTCCTCTCGTGTAGGTGTTCGCGGGAAAAATCAAATCTTTCTTCATTGCTGATTCCGTTACACTCTTAAATAACAACTTTTTGCGTTACAAAGATCCGGTCTTTTTATAAGAGCCGGTTACAACGGAAATCAAAGAAAATAAAGAAAAATTACAACTTTCCTTATTTGTCGAACAAATCACAAGATCCTGTTATCCGGTCTCTTGCTTTGTGGGTTGTTTGCCTGCGCCGGGGTTGTTTACCGTTGACCACCGCGAGATCTGGATCCAAGCAGATCTACGACGTATAACGGGTATTATCCCACCAAGGAGATAATAGCCGGGAGGGATCGTTTCACCAAGGAAACGACCGCTCGAATCTCGGGATCAAAGAACCAAGCTTTGATCCGGAGTATAGCGACGTAGATCTGAGGATTAGATTCCTTCGAACTCCTGCCTTGTTTGGTACGGATGCTCGCCAAGAACCGAATCCGAGTGTCCAATTCTTCAAGCCTTCACAACTTCGAGTTGAGGTCACAATCCGGCAGAGTTTCGGCTCTTCAGAAGTTCAACCAAAAAGTCCTTTCAAATGAACAACCACCCCCTCTATTTATAGGGCTCTCTGAACTGTGCATGTGTGCACAAGAGAGAGGGGGGGGGAGACCGGCCACCTTGGGGTGGCTCGGCTCATGCCGAGCCACCCTGGGGTGGCTCGGCCACCGAGCCACCCTAGGGTGGCTCGGCTTGGGCCGAGCCACCTTAGGGTGGCTCGGTTTCGGCCGAGTCCCCCCGGGTGTGTCGTTTCCCGTTGTTCGGTTGTTTGATTGATCTGGAAACGATTCATTTGACTTGGTTCCTGATTTGGCAGTAAATCCGCCTTGGTGTTTGAGTTCGAATCCTCTCTTGGTTGGATGACTCGTTGACTCCCCGAACCATTGACTTGGTTCCGCATGCGAATGGATGCATTCCGTTGTTCACGTGCGATTCGTTAGCTTCGTAGCCTCGTTAGCTCGCTTCGTCACTCGAACATCCGTTGATTTGTCGAATCATCGCGCCGAGCTGTGCTAAGGGACCTATAGGCAATTTTATACGCCTACAGATACCCCCTCCAAAGTGTTTCAGCCTCATTCTTTTATAGAAGAGTCTGGAATGCTTTGGATATGATTGCCCCTACCCTTCGTCGGTGTAACGGGACCTGGAACGACTTTCGCTCTGTATTCCTTCACTCCTTCAGGCTATTCGGTGCTTTGTCGAATGTCTGTAAGGTTTCCGATGCTGCATTTGTTGTCTGACCGTTGTCGGAATTTGAACTTGAAGTTGATTCCTGATTTTCCAATCTTTTAGCTCGTGCTCATTGGTTCGACGTACAACTAACCCTCGATCGTTGGCGTTGAATCTTCATTTGCGACGCGTTGTCCGGCGTCGTGTTATTGAGTTATCCTTAAGAATATTTTTAGAAAAATATTCTCCAGGAACTTCTCAATAAAAATAGGGAATAGTTTATGCTCGTATACCTTATTGGAGTATTTCCGTGCCCAAAATGAGCTGAACCGGCTTGAAAATGAGCCAAAAAAGGCAGTAATTTGGCTTAAAAAAATTCTTCCGCTCCTTCTGAATGTGTGGGAGAGACAGGAATAAACCAAGGATGAGACCCTCAGTTGATTTGAAGTCGTTTCAATGCTCGATTCAACCCCATTTGGACTGATTTGGACTGGTCCGGTCCGGTTCAACTTGGTCCGGTCTGGTTCAACTTGGCCCAGCCTATAAAAGGGGTCCTTTTTTCTTCTTTTTCTTCTTTTCTTCCTCCTCTCTAGGGCCGGCTGAACCCCCCCCCTCCTTGTTTTTTTTTGATTTTTTCTTTTCCCTCGAGCGTCTTTTCTCCTCCAAACCTTGATAGTTGCCCTAGATCTAGGGTTCCTTTGGATCTTGGACTGAAAAAATCCCTCAAAAAACCATTTTTTAAAATTCCTCTCAGGCCCCTCGAGCGCGTGGTTCAAGTTTTCCTAAAGATCTCATCTTTATTGGATCTCGAGCCTTTCTTCAGGTAAATCCTCCACAATTTTAATATTTTTCATGCTCAATTCAATTTATGCATTTGTGGGATCGTATGTGAGGGTTGAGGGTGTGATTTGACGCTTTGAGCTAATCTTTCAGGGGGTAAAAAATTGCAATTTTGAGGGGTTTTTATGCAAAAATTAGGGCTGAAATTATTTTTTGAATCTAACCCCTTAAGTTATTTTGCAGGCCATCATGTTTCGTGTCCCGAGAGGTCGTTCCCCTGCTGTGTCGGTTGATGGCGCGCCTCCCTCTTATGCTGGTGAGCCACTTTTTTGCAAATAAGCCCTTTTTTCTTGAAAATTTGCAAATTAATCCTTTTTACCCCACGTTGTTCTCCTTGGTGAGGCAATCGGGAAGAGCCTTGATTCTCCTTGGTGGGGATCGACGCTTTAAAGATATGTTTTGCTTGGTCAAAACCATATCTCAAAAATAAAGGGGGCGATTTGACGCTACATTGCGCTTTATAAGGCCGGGATATGTTGTCGACATACCCTGTTTTGTGATTGCACAATGTGGCCAAATCGTCTCACCCTTTATAAGGCAATGACTCTATCTTAGCTATTTGTAAGATGAGTTCAATTTCCTTTTACAATTGAGACTAACCAGTGTTTAACTGTTTATTTTGCAGTAGGATACCCTTCTAGATCATTCTCATCCCACACAGTATATGGGCATCGTGGCGAGTATTATTTGACCTCCGACGATCTTTCCCCTATTCCAGTTACTCCTCAGTTTGCTTCGGGCACATCGACTGAGGTTGCCCAAGTGGTGAGGGAAGGTGGGCCTCGAGCTATTCGCCAGCTGATTACAGATGCGACTTTTGTGAAGGACGCCAGTTCTACTCAGCCTCTTCGGAAGAGCGATTTCTTATTTGGTGATTCTGTCGACGACCCAGAAGCCGTATTTATTGACGCTAAGCAGTGGCTTCATAAGACCGGCAGTGGCTTCATATACTTGCCGGAGATTCCTCGGCATCGCTCATTGACTGAGCTCAAGCGTCAGGCTGTGACACGGGAGATGTCGTGGCGCTTGACGGAGGATCATGAGAGTGTTCATTGCGGCTACGTCACTCATCAGGCAGTTCCTGGCTCGAGCAGGAGTCATATCACCGGATTGCATCCTGGAGTGTTAGGGCTGGATGCACCACCACATAACGAATTCCTTGCCACTGCTTCTACCTTGAGGAATCACCTCGCTGCTCTAGGACGGGAGATGCCTGCGACGCATCACAGGATTTATGGTTGGGTCCATTCTTTGGACAAGTTTTGGTGGACCCGCATGACGACGTACGTATTGAGCCGATGGGGCGAGGAGTTGCACGCTTGCGGTTTGTATGCAGCTGTTCGTGCCACCATGTATGGCTTGCCTGTCAGTTTGAGGCATTTCTGTGCTTTGTTCGAGCTATATAATCCAGACTCGAACACTTTTCTGACCCGGCAGGGGGAGTTGGGCTTGGCTCTTCACGAGATGCACAGGATTTTTGGCTTGCCCATGGGACAGATGCTATACCAGGAGTACTTTCCCTCTAATCATGAATTGGACCAGTTAAAGGATCGTATGCCCGATCGCTATGAGACTCTATGGGATCTTACTTGTCACTATCACATTGCTTTGGCGCAGTTGTTTTCGTCGAAAGTTGCTGTTTTCATTGATTTGAAATCTGTTACAAACAGAATGAAAACAAAGATTACAACCCTCTCGAAAATAAACGCAAGTCCCGTTTATCGGTGCTTGCTTGCGTGAGTCTTTGGCCTGTGATGGGGATGTTGATATCCGTGGACCGCCGGTCGATCAGATCCGTTCCGGGAAAATCCGGCAGAGTTTCGTCTATCCACTGTGGGATATGGAAACTGACAGCTCCTATCTCGGGTAATCGAGATATTCGCTCTTCTTAGTATCACCGCTAAGGGGCAACACTAAGGGAAAAGAGAAGGGGTGAATGAAGAAGGAGACTCCTTGATTCGGCAGGGCTTCGCCGCTCTCTTGAAAACTCCGACTCCTCGCTCCAGCAGGGCTTCGCCGCTCTCTCCAAAACTCTAAGGCAAGAGCAATTTCAAGCCAAGAGTATTCAAAATCAGGGGCTAAGAGAATGGAGACCCAAGGGGTCTATTTATAGGCACAAGAGGAGGCCTAGGGGCTGCCCAAAAAGTGTTTCGCCGTAAAAGCATTTCGTCGTAAAAGCGTTTCGTCGTAAAAGCATTTCGTCGTAAAAGCGTTTCGCCGTAAAAGCATTTCGTCGTAAAAGCGTTTCGCCGTAAAAACATTTCGCCGTGTAACAACCTTGGAGACACCCCCCAAAAAGCGCTTCGGCGTAAAGAAAAGTTAGAGACACCCCTTGGGGTGTCTTGGTTTTGCCAAGACATCCTTCGGGTGTTTCGACCTCGCCGGGATACCCCTGGGTGCCTCAGTCTGGTCCGAGGCTCTGCCGTTGATCTGCCGTTGACTTGCCGTTGACTTTTCATCCGAACTCGGATTTGATTGATTTTGGATGCGTTGGAATTCTGACGGCGAGCTCTGTAGATCCCATTGGTTGGATTATCAGTGGGACGAACAGTACACGACGGGCGTTGCTCCTTTTGTAGTGATCGCGGGGTTTCCGGTCAGTCCGTATCCCCGTTGTTCTGAGATTCTGTCGGCTCACGTAGTTCGTCGGTTCGCTTCATGCGCTTACCGACGTCAATTGAACTCTTGTGGGGACCTATCGGCAATTTTTGACGCCTACAGATACCCCCTCCAAAGTGTTTCGGACTCGTTTCTTTTACAGAAGAGACCGGAATACTTTGGATATGATTGGTCCAGCCTTCAGTCGGCCTAAGGGACCTGTGGTTCGCTTCAACTCTTGGCTCCTTCGATTTCTTCGGTTTATCCGGTGCTTTGTCGAATAACCGAAGTTGTCCCGGCGCTGCGTTTATCGACTGGCCGTCGTCGGAGTCTCGAGTCTACAGCTGGTGGATTGAGTTTGGCTCGTGTCATTGAGTTGACTTTTGAACTTACCATCCCTATCACATCGTGTTGATTTGGGGTTTCGGATCGCTGTGTGTTGACCTTCTGTTGCAACGCATTGATTAGCGTTGACCTAGGGTTACGCGTTGACCGGCGTACGCCCTAGGGTTTCGAATCCGCATGGGTTGACTTTTGTCGTCACGTGTTGACTTTCGTTGCTATGTGTTGACTTTTGACGCAACGCGCTGTCCGGCGTTGACCTAAGGTTACGCGTTGACCGGCGTCCACCTTAGGGTTTTGGAACCGCTTGGGTTGACTTTTGTCGTCACGTGTTGATTTTCGTCGCCACGTGTTGACTTTGGTCACAACGCGCTGACCGGCGTTGACCCAGGGTTACGCGTTGACTGGCGTTCGCCCTAGGGTTTCGAACCACATGGGTTGACTTTCGTCGTCACGCGTTGACCTTCGTCGCCACGTGTTGACTTTTGTCGCAACGCGCTGTCCGGCGTTGACCTAGGGTTACGCGTTGACCGGCGTCCACCCTAGGGTTTCAAATCGTCGAAAGTCAACTTGTGGAATTCACCAACATATCCAACCGTAGGCGAAGAATTGACTTTTTCAAAAACATCGGGGGATGTAATAACCGCACAGGGGGTCAGAACATCGCGCGGGAGGTGAAAACCCGGGCGAAATACCCCGGGGTGTCTCGGCAAAGCCGAGACACCCTTGGGGTGTCTCGGTTTTGCCGAGACACCCTAAGGGGTGCTTGGGCCTTTTATTGGTCCCCCCCTCTTGTTCTTTTGTCCTCTTGCATTTTTTGTCTTGTTTATGGTCCCCCCCTTCCTCCTTTAATTCAAATTTCAAGAGAGAAAACCCCTCCCCCCCCAAAACCGAGCCCCTCTCCCTCATTCGGTTTTTTGTGCTTCCTCTCCTTCCTCAAGAGCTCCCTTCATTGAAGAACTCCTCCAAAACCCATCATCCCTCAAGAAGTTTTGGATTTTTGGCGGGTACCCATTTGCCGGAATAGCCTCCTCCAACTAGGGTTTCATTCTTTTTCTCCAAAGCTCGGATCTTGGCCCTCAAAACTAAGGTTCATCCACCTCTTGATTTGGGTAAGATCTCTTCCACAATCCTCTCATTCCTTTGTAAAGATTGAATCTTTATGTTTGCAATAGGCTAGGGTTGTGCATGCACCATTCTTTGGGGGGTTTTGTGCAAAAGGGGCAAGGGCCGAAATTTTGAGGGTTCATTAGCAAAATGGGACTGAAATTTGGGATTAGGGTTTTATACCCATTTGGCCAAATTTTTTTTTGAAGGGGTTTGTGTGCAAAGAAACAATGTTTGTTTGAGGGGTTGATTTGCAAAGAAACAATGTTTGTTTGAGGGGTTGATTTGCAAAACAGCCCACCAAATGCAAAGGGGTTTATTTGCAAAAGATCTGAAATTTAGGGCTTGGATTTATGTCCATTTGGCCAAGAGAGGTGAGGGGTGCTTTATGCAAGAGAATCAAAGAATTGTTTGAGGGGTTTATTTGCAAAACAGCCCATAAAAACTTTGGAGGGGCCTATTTGCAAAAGGGCCACGAATTTGAGGCTGAAATCCATGGAGTTAAAACCCCAAACCCCTGATCGAATTTTTTTGGTAAAGGCATGTGGAGACTAAACCAAAAGTTTGAGGAGGGGCTTTTATGCAAAATTGGCTAAATTTCGCAAAAGGGTTTATTTGCAAAATTTAACCAAAATTGTGGGTTATCGGGGTGCTAAATGATCGAATACGACGACCACAACCCGGATCACACGTGTCCTTGACCTGAATTTGGCCTTGAACACGGGGGGGTATTTTGGGTATTTCACCAAAATTCACCGCGAAACGACGATTATCGTTTCGCGTGCACGAAATTTGTAGGTTTAATTAGACTTTAACTATAAAATCCTATTTGTTTATAGGATTTCAAGTCCAAGTGCTTAATTTCCCTTTTTCCATATTTCGTGTATGTATATTGTACCTGATATTCTGCTTTTCACCGCAGGTTCGCAATGCCTCCTCGTCACGCCCGGCCTTCCAGGAGTCGCTCCCACTCGCAGCACGGCGAGGAGGAGGCTCTCGCGGCATCTTCTTCAGTGGCTTCTTTCTTCGGGGGTGAGAATTTCTATTTTCTGTATCCCGGATTGACCTCTCGCGGGTCATGAAGGAAGAACCGATACCCCTCTCACGGGGGTTAAGGTTTCGAACTTGTTTTGCTTAGCCAATTCAAGTCTCTGGATACATCGGGGTGATCTCGTGTTGTCTTACACCTTACAGGTCGGTGTGCGTTATCACGTATACCGTCCTCTTCGTGTAGGATACTCGAAATCGTCTCTCCGATTATCCCGCGAATAATCTCGTCTCGCCTTTATGATGTGGATTTTCTGACTCCATTTTCATGCTTTGTTGCAGTCGAGTTTCCCGGGGGTAGCCTCCCTCACCATGCCCCTACCGGTTGTAGTAGAGAAGTGTTCTCTTTGGCTTCCACCAGGCAGATTATTGACCCACTCCCTCAGTTCGACAGCGATCGTTCTGACGAATTCCGTCGCTTGATACGAGAGGGTGGGCGTCATTGCTTACGCCAACTAATCACGGATGCTCCCCTTACCTCAGATGCTACTTCTACTGAGGCCTTAAAGAAGCCCGATTTTATGTTCGGGGATCGCACTGAGGATCCTGCTATATTGATTCTTGCTGAGGAGCCCTGGCTAACCCTTGACGGAGGATCTTTTTTGTACATTCCCTCTATCCCTCGTCAATGTTCTTTTACTCACTTGGAGAGACAGGCTGTGGGGCGACAGATGTCCTGGCCTCTTACCGATGCTGCTAACCGAGTTCAGTGCGGATATGTTTCTCACCATAATAGTCCTGGTTCTACCGGGTATCATTCCGTTTGCGGTCTTCGACCCGGGATCATGGGTCTTGACACCGCACCCCCAGGTGAGGTGTCAGTAGCTGCTTCTACCGTGAGGAATCGTCTGGCTCACCTCGGGAGAAGGCTACCTCCACCGGATTGTAGATGTTATGGCTGGGTCTCCTCATTAGCCAAGGGGTGGTGGACCCGTATGACCAGTTACGTCCTGGGACGCTGGGAGAGAGACTTGAAGAGCAGTGGATTGTATGCGCCCATACGAGCCACCATGCACGGACTCCCAGTTAGCTGCCGTCATTTCTTGGCGTTGCTCAAGACATATATGTCTGATAGTAACACCTTCTTGACCAGTGGCGGAGAGCTAGGGTTGGCTCTTCATGAGATGCACCAGGTTTCGGGCCTTCCGATGGGGGATTGCCCATATCAGGAGTACTTTCCTTCGAACCAGCAGTTAGAGTGCTTGAAGAAAGATACTCCCGATATGTATGATACTCTCTGGGAGCTCACATGCCACTATCACACCTCCTTGCTTCTGACTTCTCATCCAGCAAAAACGAAGAGGAAGATAAGCTTGAAGCAGTTTGCTCTTTACCTGTTCCCTAACTTGGAGGGTGATTCTGGGGAGCCTATACACGAGTTAGGCATCTTGACCCCTGCCGCTATTAACGAGCTGATGGGGAAGAACGAGACCTGTTCTTATACCATTGCTAGTGCCGAGGGAGATTTTCCGGCTGGGACCAAGTTTCGATCGTTCCTCTGCCGTGCACAGAAGTCTATCGAGCCTCGGTCTTTGTTAGCTGGCTACCTTGCTCTTTGGCTGAAGAAGTGTGTTGTTCCATACCAGTCTTCAGACGCCCTACCTCTCGAAGTGCTCTTCCCTGTGGTCCAGCTAGCTTTTGGGAGGGAGCTTTCTCTGCTTCCAGCGATGATTGCCAGCATCCATTGCGGGCTTAGGAGCGTAGTCAGCAGTTTTACACAGGTGGGTCCCGAGCCATCGACCGAGCTTGTTTGTCCGAAGGTTGAGCTTCCTTACGCTTATCTGATGGCGTGGCTCGTGCTTCACTGCCCTAACCTGATGTCAGCGCCCAGTGCCGTTGATGCTCCCGTTCCCTTCATACAGCTATTGGAGAGGAGTAGATGGATTGGGAAGAAATTTAATGACGTACAACGAGAACTCCAAGTCCGCAGGAGCTGGGAGTTCTTCAAATGCTTTCCCCACTTCTCGGGCCGCTATGGTGATGTGCTGACCGATGTGGAGAAACCCCGAACTGATCGGACCGCTCTCGACGTCGGTTGTTTCCGCTGGCTGGTGAATATCCGTGTCGGATATCTAGTTCTCCGGGTTAGGAACTGTTGCCATATAGAGCCTTACCTTCCTTGCCGCTTCGCTCGTCAGTTTGGCTATGACCAACTATACGTTGGGAATCCGAGCCGTGGTTTGCATGTTGAGGGAGGACTCGTTGATGGCGTACGGGGATGGTTATGGACAATGGTGGGTTGCACCGGGGCTCAGTTCGTTCTTCCTTTGTATAAACGTAAGCCAATGATCACCTTCCTTAGCTGCAAGTGGTTCCTCTCTGCTGATGACTCCATAAGTGTAAGGAGTCTTTCAGAGTTAGAGTCTGAGCACTTGGTGCATGCTGCTATGATGGCTGCTCGCAAGGCTGAGCTTGCTCGAAAGCAGGGGAAGAGGCCTGCCCAATCTCCTATTCCAGACAAAGCTGATGGAGAATTTCTTCCCGAAGATTACAACGAGACTTTTGAGGAGGACTACGCGGGCATAGACACCGACCAAGAAGCACTTGATGCAGGTTTGTCATGTCCCCTTGATTTTCTTTCTTGACCATTATCGCCTTAGGTAGGACAGTTGATGATCGTGAGTTGCTCACTTCTCGTTATACGAACTCAGGGCTTAACGACCGAGCTCCCACGCATGCTGAGACGTGTGGCCAGCCTATTGGTTCTAGGAGGGCTGGTACCTCGAAGAGGAAGAAGACTGCTCACAAACCATCCGTCGGCCAGCGTCCTTGTGGAGCGAACTTAGGTGACATTGCCGATGGTGAGGAAGGTAACATCTTTCGAATATATTTTTGCTGCTCTGGGGTGATTTACCTTTGGGATTCATGATCATGTTTTATGTCCCAGGGATCTTTGAAGAGGGTGAGCTTCCACCGGATCCGGTATTCCCTGTATCCGACCACATGGATTGCTGCATGCAAGAAATGTGCGATGCTCTTCATGATGGCTCCCTAGGCATTGACTTAAACATTGACCTTGAGCCAGTAGATGGTGCTGAGCCCACCAGTCCATATTCTTCCGTCCCTGCTGCGGGTGCTGTGACGGAAAAGCCAGTTGGGGACGGAGTCTTCCATGATGCAAATTTTGAAGAGCAGGAATATGTCCCTGCACCAGTTTTCTCAAAACCTGACTCCGGATTGTTAGCCGATATGTTGGCCGAACAAACTTCGGGAGGAACTGTGAGACCACTCTTTGGGAGTGATTCTTCCACAGGTATATATCCGATTTCCTCTCTTCTTTACTTGTCTAAATTTCCACTTTGACTAATAAAGAAGCGTAACTATAGGACCAGGCGCTGTACCTGATACTGCTATAGCTTCGGGTGTTTTCCCACCTCCGCCTAGTACGACTGATTTGCCCACGGGGGTTGATATACCCTCCATGAGCACTCCTGTCGTTACTTCGGAGTCTGTCGAGCCCCAACCCGAGGAGACTTCCGCCGCCATAGGTATACCTCGAATTTTCCCTTCGGGTTTTCTGATTATTTTTTGATAGTCCCTTAGCTTCCTGTATTGCCGCTTGCAGGACCTCGATCCTCTCTCTATGAGCATGTCCACGCTCTTTTGGTCGATACCGATCCAGACAGAGACGTTTTCCGTATGGACCTTGGCCTCTTCACCGTTTTTTATAACGGCATGATCGAGAAGCTTCTTCACAAAGAATGCTGTTTCGACCAGTTCAGGCGTTCCTTTTCTCGTCACATGATGATGATGAGAGAAGAGGGACATCCCGAATTGGCCGATTCCTTCATTACTGAGTTTGCTGTTCTGGAATCAGAGATCCGTGAGCTGAGGGAGTTGAAGGCTAGTGGAGCTTCCTCTTTTGTATCCTCTCAGATGGAGGACAGGCTGATACAGTGGCGTGACTTGAGATCTTCCATTGGCAGCGAGCTTCGGTCACGTGAGCATTCTGTTGCGCAGCTGATGGCTAACCTGGCGAAGAAGGATGCCGGCAGAGCCAAGCTACTCAGCTCCTTGGATTCCACCCGTGAAGAGATAGCTAGGCTGAAGGATGCTTTGAGGCGTGCCGAGGAGTCTGCTACTCTCATCGCCGAGGACCTGGCTGGATTAGAGCGTTCGCGTGAATGGACGCTTGATAAGCTGGGATCAACACAGGAGGGATTGATGAAGCTGCAAAGTGAAGCCGCGGAGGTCTTGAGTGGTTCCGAAGATTCTGTCCAGGCTAGCCTGCAGGCGGAACTTGAGCAGAGCTACGTAGACAGGCTTTCTAGCTTGGAGTCTGATATTCTTAGCCGTCAGTTGCCTTCGGGCTAACGAACTTGTTGTTGTATGCTTTTGGTTTGATCTACTACTATAGACTCCATATTTTCTTCTTTAATAGGATGTTTTGGTACACCCCCAGCCCTCAATGCTATGACTTTGAATTCATAGACTTCACCATTTCTTATAGGGAAAAGGGCACCCCGCACCGCGTATTAGGCGATGACTTATCCCTTCTTAGGCTTCGGGATAAAATTCCCCAGGTTTAGACCCTGGTAACTTTTTTCTATCGGCGAAAGATTTTAAACCGGCTATACGTGTTAGGTATAGACTTATCCCTCCTTAGGCTTCGGGATAAAATTCCCCAGGTTTAGATCCTGGTAACTTTTTTCAATCGGCGAAAGATTTTAAACCGGCAACGCGTGTTAGGCGTTGACTCATCCCTCCTTAGGCTTCGGGATAAAATTCCCCAGGTTTGGACCCTGGTAACTTTTTTCAATCGGTGAAAGATTTTAAACCGGCTATACGTGTTAGGTATAGACTCTGGGATTATTGGCAAACCCCCAGCCTTCAACGGGTTTGGCATGCCTTTACCGATTACCGTTTGAATCGGGCTAGCATGCGAATTGTCTAAATCCGTTCCGCATGTAACGTTGTGCTAAGAAAACCGCTTCCCTTAGACTTAGTGCTATGATTTTGAATACATAGACTTCGTCTTTCTCACGGGAAAGACTACCCGGCAACGCTTGTTCAGCGTTGACTTCATCCCTGTCTTTTCTAAAAGCAAAGACAGGGGGAAAATGGGAGAGGAAGAATTTTATATTCTATCTCCCAGCATTGAAGAGGAAGAATTTTATATTCTATCTTCAATTGGAAAGGAGGCTCAATGGGAGAGGAAGAATTTTATATTCTATCTCCCATTGCTGAAGAGGAAGAATTTTATATTCTATCTTCAGTTGGAAAGGAAACTCGAGGTGGGATCTCCACCCCCAGAATCCGGCAGGTGAAACTAGGAGTGGGATCTCCACTCCGAGAATCGAAAAGTTC
>BQKN01065718.1:496652-513494 GCA_022839385.1 Asparagus kiusianus | reverse complement strand
TGGAGAACGGTTGGCATTTCCCCGAAAGGTTCGAGATAAACCGACGGATATAAGCCAATCGCCCTTGCAGTCCTCTGAGCTCTTTGAGGTTCCTCGAAGGTTGAAATTCATTGATCGCCTTCACTTTATCCGGATCAATGTGAATACCTTTGGTAGTGACGACGAACCCCAGGAATTTACCACTGGACATTCCGAGGAAAGACTTAGTAGGGTTCATCTTCAACTGATGGGCTCGCATCAAGTCGAACATGGTCTTCAAGTCTTTGATGTGATCATTTTTATCACGACTTTTCACGACCAGATCATCTACGTAGCATTCGACGGTCTTTCGGAGATGCTCCTGAAAGATCTTCGACATGGCTCGCTGATATGTAGCACCTGCATTCTTCAAGCCGAAGGGCATGACTGTGTAGCAGAATACGCCGAGAGGCGTTCTAAATGCAGTGTGCTTCTCATCATCTGGATGCATCTTTATCTGGTTGTAACCAGAGAAACCATCCATAAAGGACATCCTCTCAAACCCGCACGTGTTGTCGATGATAACATCCGTGATGGGGAGAGGAAAATCATCTTTTGGACAGGCTGCATTGAGATCCCTGAAGTCGATGCATATCCTGATCTTCCCATTCTTCTTAAGGACTGGGACAATGTTAGCAAGCCACTCTGGATGTTTCTCTTCTCGGATGAATCCCGAATCGACGAGCTTTTTGACTTCAGCTTCGATTGCTTCCATCATTTGCGGACGAAACCTTCTTTGTTGTTGTTTGACTGGTTTGACATCCGGTTTAATGTCGAGGCGATGCACCGCTACATTTGGATCGAGACCTGGCATGTCTTCATAATTCCAGGCGAACACATCAATGTACTCCCGGATAAGAGAAATCAACTCCTCCTTCTCCTCAGGTAGGAGGCTGTCACTAATGAATATCGGCTTTGGATTCTCCTCGCTTCCCATATTCACCTGGACGACTTGGTCTTCGGTAGGAGGCTCTCTTTGCTCGAACCTATCACCGTACTGCATGCTTAAATGATGAACCCACGGGTCTTCCCATGTCGGCATCTCATCATCTTCTTCTATCGTCGCAGGATCAACCGTAGTCATGTTCGACATTAGCTTCTTAAACACCTCACCAAGACTAGCGTCGGAATCCCAACCCGAAGAGTCGGAAGAATATCCCTTCCTAGTCTTGTTAGCAATTTGGTCGATGATTTGCCAGCCACACTCATCATCTGATGAGACATAGCCTAGACCTCTTTTGTGGCGATAATAATCATCGGGTTTTCCCTTCGGTACATAGGCCATCCGGGGTGGAACCCGTGGACCTCGACCAAAGAAAAGACCCTCTCCGAGCTTGAAGTCATACCCGTGCCTTTCCATCATGTTGCGTGCTTTCGCATCGTATTTGGATAGATGACGGGCCGGTTTATCATCGTCGTCTTCCTCTTCCATGAAGTGGTCGGGTATCGGAGATGCTCTTCCTTTGCCGTAGACGACCTCCTTTCCACCCCCAATCCCTGCGGGGATGATAAGCGTTGTTCTGCAAGGGTCGTGTACCTGCTTCTTCGTCAAACAAAATGATTGAAGAGGCATATACAAATCAGGGTTAGCATAGAGTTCGTTAGTGATATCATCGAGACCCGTCGAGTACTCTAAATCATCGTTTATTGATAGTTCTTCGTCAAGTTGCCAATTACAACTATCTTCCGATGATTTATCATCGTCAAGATTGATTACAATGGGTACAATGTTATTTAGAACAAAACCACCATCATAATCAAACCCTGGTTCGGTATCAGCTTCATCACCGCTGTCCGTCCCTTGGGCCGATGGTTCAGTATCGGATTCATCACCGTATAAAAGGGAATCAGTAAAATAGTTCTCCAATCCCTTAAACGGTTGTTTATCCGTGACCACCGTCTTGACTTCATTATTTATGCCCACATATTTGAGGCATTGATGCAAAGTTGACGAGACTATAAGGTTACCGTGGATCCAAGGTCGACCCAACAGTAAATTATAGGATGTTTTCGCGTCAATCACATAGCATGTGACTTCCGACCTCAAATCCCCAATCTGGCACTTGATTCGGATCTTCCCCAAGGGCCTAGACCCGCTGGTGTTGAATCCATAAATCGTCGTGCCAGTGGAAGCTAATTTGCTAGTCGGGATTCCGAGATGATGCATCAACCGGAATGGCATGATGCTAACAGCGGAACCCGGATCGACTTGGATCCGGTTGACAACGCTGGAGCCAATGTGCCCAGTGAAATACAAGGGCCTATCATGTTTTGAGTTCTTTGTCTGCATATCTTCTTTGGTGAATGAGATGCAGGGGAAATGGTGAGCCGCGAGGTTGCAGTGTTGAGTTGACGACTCCGGCTCCTCGGGTGATGGTTTGATCCGAGTCAAGAAGGCTTCAGAATCGCTCAAGGCTTCCTGTAAGGCTTTCCTTGTATCTTTTGAAAGGCGCAACAACTCGTATAAGGTTATCCGAGCCGGGATGTTGGCCAACTGCGCCATGATGTCAAAATGGGGCGGAGAGCTTGCATTCCCCGGTTTGTCTCGCCCAATCGGATGATTGAATCGAGACTGCCTCGGGTTCTGAGCTTCTTGACATACAGGCTCTTTCCCTTTTTCCTTCTGCTGGACTTTCTCTGCAACTGCAGGTGTTGGGGGAATTGCTGAAATTCCCAACTCCGCCAACGTCTTGGAAGGAGGGGTTTTGGTGCCCAATTGCTCGGAAGCATCCGGGTACTTGAAATGATACTCATTCCCACTTCGAGTTGCAAAAGCTTCTTGCTCGTCTTCAGAAAGCGGGAAGGTTGGAATTCTTTCGTCATCCTCTCCCGGAATAGCAGAAGCACCGTAACAGGATTTGCCCTTTCTCTTTGTCTTCTTCTTTTTGGAAGAGGTCCCGGCCCATTGTTCATCTGTGATCAAGTTCGGATGAACCCACAGAATTTCGCCATTCGGGGCCGTGTGTGGCACGAGCCCTTTCCGGCGCTGTTGGTGAGGATCATCGTTCACCGTCTTCACCGCCGTATTGATCATCGGCTCGTGTTGGAACCAACTCGAGGGAATAGATCCAAAGCTAATGGATACGGTGTTTGCACCCACCTTCTTCTCTTTGGACTGTTTCATAGTGATAACCCCAACATCGATTAGGGCCTGAATTTTATCTTTGAGAGCGTAGCATACCTTGGTAGGGTGGTGCACCGCTCGGTGGAATGCGCAGTACTTTGGATCATTGACCCTCTTAGCATCTTCTTGATCCTGGATTGGAGGCAACTTGATCTTGTTGTTCTCGACGAGGTATTTGAAGATACCGGGAATTTCATCCTCTTTGAATGAGTAGACCTTCGGGAACCTCGGCTCCCCAACCTTTTGCTTCTGGGGCTGTTGTTGCCATCTGGATTGTTGAGGCGCCCTCTGTTGCTGCTGTTGCGGCTGTTGCGGTTGTTACGGCTGTGCTTGCACCTCAAATACTTGATTCACGACCACAGCATTTGCATGCGCCTTTCCTTTACCCTTGGGGGTAAAGTTTGGTTGTGGGGCATTATTTGGTATTTGCCCTCTCTCCGCCTTCTTCCTCTTGAGAAATCGCTCAGCACGCTCTCCCCGCACCTTCAGGTCTTTCCAGGTCTTTGGCGGCACCATTCCCATGGCTTCGAGGATGTCCAACGTCAGGTTGTTGTGGCAGGTTTCGAGGATGAAATCCTCGCTGACCGGATCCCTGCAATTCATTGCTTTGTTCCGGAATCTTTTCACGAAGTTTTCAACCGTCTCGCCATTCTTTTGCTTTTCATCGAACAGCGTGCCGATTGAAACTTCGGTATCGTCATCAAAGAAGTTTGTTAGGAACATATCCTCCATGTCGTCCCATCCGTTGATGCTTCCGGGCTTGAGACGGCGATACCAATCGTAGGCAGCTCCGCGAAGAGTGCCGACGAATGACCGCACCATGAGGGGCTCATTTCCGGAAATGATTCCTAAATGAGACTTGAAATAGATTAAGTGTTGGGTAGGGGAACCCTTCCCATCAAACGGCGTAAAGTTAATCAAGTTAAACTTTGCCAGATATGGGATCGATTCCCACTCCCTTGGGTAGGGACAGGGTATACCGGACCTCTTTACCTCTTGAGCGTTCATCAATGCATTGATTTTGCTCTCCAGGTCTTTCATCTTCCTGTCATCGTTCGTCTCGGCCTTTGAGTGGCTTCTGGGAGAGGTGACGTGGTCCTCTTTGGCATTATCTTCTGCGGGACCACCCCCATTGTCGGTGTTGACAGGAGGGATGTTGATATTATCCGCTTCCCGTTCATTCTCTTCTGGATTGCGTCGATTTGGCTCTCCTTGGTGGACCGTCAGCGCCGCACTCTGTTGGTCGTGCATCTCCCTCATTCGTTGCATGGCCATATCCATCTCGAACTTGAAGCTCTCCTTCTGTTTGGCGAGTGCTTCTTCCAGTATCTTTGATACCTGTTCGGCGCTGATCATGAGTGATTCGTATGGTTGTCCCGCACTCGAGGCCGTGTCATCGGATGCAACAGCAGAGCAAGAATCCGAATCAGCATCTGATTCCTCTTCTTCTAAAGAGAGCCCCTTTTGTACCCTTCGGTAATTCTTTTGGCCCCTGATTCCTGGTGGCAACCGCGTCATGCATCGGGATACTTCGGCAAGCTGATCTATGCTGAAGTATTGTGTTGATCCCCCTCTGCCGGTCATGTTGGCCGACACTCTTGGATATTCATCTTCTTGGTGGACGAATTTCTTCTTGTGAAAACGCCTCGGTTCGGAAATCCTCTCGAACACTGAGACTCTCTTCGGGGCTTGAGCACAACAGCACTCGGACAGCACCGCCTTGATAATGTTGGCACACGGGCAGCGGGGCTCCATGTCCTGCACACATCTTTTTTGGGACTTTTCCATACCCCCAGCTCTGTAGTACAACTCATCAGTTTTGTAGCTGGAGCAACCTACAGAATGTTGGTATGTGTTCCCCGATATAACACTCTCATCCTCAGATGAGTGTGCCTCCTTTCGGGGATGAGATGCCTTGTTTGATTTTTCAAGAGTGGCCCGTTCAATTTTACGCTTTTGTGAGCGTATAAACTGAACAGGCTCTTTTAATTCGACTCGCAATCCGATGCGGTCGGTGATAGGGGCTTTCCCTTTTTCATCTTTCTTGGGGGGATTGATTCGACCCCCGGTCTGATTTTTAACTTGGGGACCTTTCAATGGTCCCAGTCGTTCCTTGATGGGTACTCTTCCTCGGTTCTCCGGTAAGGGACCGAGGTGACCCGTCAAAGGAACCTGGGATCTTGAATGATCCCCTTTCTTACCTGGCCCCGTTGAAGGTGCCGGATCTGGTTTTGAAGAGGCTCGGGCAGCAACTCCACCCACTTGTGTTTGAGGCGTTGGTTTTGGCTTTGGCAACCACACCCACTTGCTTGTAGACGGGCTCTTGGCTACCTCTTCTTTCTGCATTCCCTCCGCCTTTTGCAACAGGGCTCGGGCATGCGCAAGTAAAGCACGGCGCTTCTTGATTCGCTCCTCGAGCGTGGAGCGGTTCCTCTTGACGCGGATCCACTCACTTGCTTCTGTTTTGGAGGGGAGGTTGATTACTTGCCGTTGCTCTTCTCGCTGCCTCGACTTCAAGTCTTCTGCATAGCGCACTCCATCTTTTGACTCCCTGGCCTTGGCGAGTTGTTGAGCGAGGCGTTGACGACGTCTTTGGAGCGCCCTCTTCGATGGAGCTGGAATGGTTTCATCCATTGCCTTTGTGGTGGGAGGGAGAGCCGGATCTACAACCTTGACTCCGCTGAATGTCACGGGGACGTTGCGTGATGCGGGCGTAGCAACAGCGACGGGATCTTGGATTGAGGAGTTGGAGATCCCGCGAGCCCTTTTGGGAGATGAAGTCTTCCCGCGCCGGCTTGGAGAGGCGGATCTGGAGGAGGAGGAAGAGAGGTACTCTTCAAACTTCTGCTGGTCGAACTCGTATTCGACCTCTTCATTCACCCGGATCTTGAAGGCCGGTTGCGTCACGACGATCTCGGCGGCGAGATCGTTGGCTCCCACTGTGGTCGCCAGCTTGTTTTCGTCGAAAGTTGCTGTTTTCATTGATTTGAAATCTGTTACAAACAGAATGAAAACAAAGATTACAACCCTCTCGAAAATAAACGCAAGTCCCGTTTATCGGTGCTTGCTTGCGTGGGTCTTTGGCCTGTGACGGGGATGTTGATATCCATAGATCGCCGGTCGATCAGATCCGTTCCGGGAAAATCCGGCAGAGTTTCGTCTATCCACTGTGGGATATGGAAACCGACAGCTCCTATCTCGGGTAATCGAGATATTCGCTCTTCTTAGTATCACCGCTAAGGGGCAACACTAAGGGAAAAGAGAAGGGGTGAATGAAGAAGGAGACTCCTTGATTCGGCAGGGCTTCGCCGCTCTCTTGAAAATTCCGACTCCTCGCTCCAGCAGGGCTTCGCCGCTCTCTCCAAAACTCTAAGGAAAGAGCAATTTCAAGCCAAGAGTATTCAAAATCAGGGGCCAAGAGAATGGAGACCCAAGGGGTCTATTTATAGGCACAAGAGGAGGCCTAGGGGCTGCCCAAAAAGCGTTTCGCCGTAAAAGCATTTCGTCGTAAAAGCGTTTCGCCGTAAAAGCATTTCGTCGTAAAAGCGTTTCGTCGTAAAAGCATTTCGTCGTAAAAGCGTTTCGCCGTAAAAGCATTTCGCCGTGTAACAACCTTGGAGACACCCCCCAAAAAGCGCTTCGGCGTAAAGAAAAGTTGGAGACACCCCTGGGGTGTCTTGGTTTTGCCAAGACACCCCCCAGGTGTTTCGACCTCGCTGGGATACCCCTGGGTGCCTCAGTCTGGTCCGAGGCTCTGCCGTTGATCTGCCGTTGACTTGCCGTTGACTTTTCATCCGAACTCGGATTTGATTGATTTCGGATGCGTTGGAATTCTGACGGCGAGCTCTGTAGATCCCATTGGTTGGATTATCAGTGGGGCAAACAGTACACGACGGGCATTGCTCCTTTTGTAGTGATCACGGGGTTTCCGGTCAGTCCGTATCCCCGTTGTTCTGAGATTCTGTCGGCTCACGTAGTTCGTCGGTTCGCTTCATGCGCTTACCGACGTCAATTGAACTCTTGTGAACCGGATAGTGACGTTCATCGTTGCTCGTTAACACTGAGCTGTTTGTGGGGACCTATCGGCAATTTTTGACGCCTACAGCAGTCTGAGCCTTTAGCAAAGAGGACCAAGGCATCTGTGAGTCTGAAGCAGTTTGCCAATTACTTGTTCAAGAATCTGGAGAGCAGTTCTGGCGAGGATATTTGTGAGTTGGCCACACTCACTCCTTCAGAGGTGAACAGTCTACTGAAGAAGATTGGCGCCCATTCTTATACCACTAGCAGTCTTGAGGGCGGTTTTCCTGCAGGTACCAGGTTCAGATCCTTCTTATGGCATGCTACCGCACCGATTCGACCGATGACTCTTCTTGCCGGTTATTTTGCTATTTGGCTAAAGAAGTGTGTGGTTCCATATCAGTCTGGCGACGCCCTGCCCTTGGAGGTACTTTACCCAGCAGTTCAGCTCGCCTATAAGAAAGAACTCTCACTTCTTCCGGTGATGGTGGCTAACATTCATCGGGGACTTCGACAACTTTCCAGTGCCTTCACACGGAAGGAAACTGATTTGCCAGGTCAGATTCCCACTCTTAAGGTGGAGCTTCCGTACGTTTATTTGATGGATTGGTTCGTCCTTCACCGCTCGGATATGATGTCGGTACCGAACGCCACAGACCACTCTGTTTCCCTGTTACAGTTGCTTGAGAATGGTAGGTGGGAAGGACGCGGATTTTCTGATGTCAGACAGCAGCTGCAGGTCCACAAGTGTTGGGCATTTTCCACTTGTTTTCCGCAGTTCTCCGGCCGATATGGCGAGTGCTTGATAGATGAGGAGAGGCCGAGAGAGTATCGGACTCGCTTAGACATCGGCTGCTTCATCTGGCTGGTGAATATTAGGCCCGGCTATCTGACTTTTCGGGTGAGGGATCAGTGCTTCATAGAGCCATATCTACCCTGCCGATTCGCTCGCCAGTTTGGTTATGACCAGCTTTACGTCGGGAATCCTCGTCAGCAGCTTCGTACCCATAGTGGTTTGGTAGACGGTCTCCGTGCATGGTTGTGGACCGTGACTGGCTGTACTGGTGCTAAGTTCAGTCTCCCGAGTATTGATCGGCAGTTGAACCTCACTTTCTTAAGATGCAAGTGGCTATTAGCAGCCAACAAGACTATCCTTGTGAAGCCGATTGCAGAGCTAGAGGCTAAGGCGGCTTCTCAGGTTGATTCCCGTAGGATTCGGGAAAACGCTCGGGCACAGAGGATATGTAACAAGACTCGTCGGATTGATGAAGAGGGACAGAGGACCTTTCATTCTACAGACGAGGTTTCAGGCGGAGACCCTGAAGATTATGAAGACTTTTCTGAGCGAGGTTAGTCGTTCATCATTTTTTTCTTCTGCTTTCCAGAATTATTAAAGCTGACAATGGTTTGATGTTTCAGGGACCATTGGTGACCAGGAAGAAGAATTCCGTCCTCCTCCCCAGGCGAGACCTTCGATCCCCACTGCTAGGCGGAAGAGATTAGCCCGTAAGCCGCCTGCGGCTTCCCGAGCTTCTGATATGGACCTGGCTGGTGACGATTCTGCCAGTGACGGAGGTAACATCTACCCTGAAAACCATCCTCTTGATTATCCAGGACATTGACTCATGCCTTTCCATCTCTATATAGGAGAACGTGGAGAGAATGAGATGAGTCCTGATCCTGTTCCTGTATCTTCTAGTGAGCCAGACTCGCTGCCCCACGTAGACAGGTCTACAGGAGTTGCTGACATTGAGGAGAATATCAATGTAGGACCTGATTCTGTGAATCCAGGTACATCTATCATTGACAATGTATGATTCAGAATTTGTGCATCCTCTAATTATCTCAGCACTTCTTTCTCTTTCAGATAATTTTCAAGAGGCGAACGTGGATTTTGGAAATGAAGAAGCTAATGCACCCGTGAAAGGTAACTCATTTCCATTGTTTGTAGTCTCTTCATTCTTCTTTAATACTTATATCCTCTTGTGTCAGACTTCTCGATCGATGATTTTGACGAGGGAAGCCTGTTTGCGGATACTCCCATGATGCACTTCATATATAGCTCTCCTCAGATCGATGACCAGTTACCTGGGGATATGTTTTCTGAGCCCACCTTCACTGAAAATCCCGAGGATGGTTCCTTTGAAGGTATGTGTCTCTTCCCATATTCATTATAGGACTAGCCAATCTTGACTAATGCAGCTATAATGTAACGCCTCTGCGAATTACATTTTAAATCCGACAGAAGCTTTTGTTGAGAAAGACCCTGTTGAGCCAGCTGCGAGACCAACTCCACCAGTTGATACACCTACAGCCGTTACACCTCCACTACCCCCAGTGGCTCAAGGGGAAGAAGGTATAAGTCAACTCATTGAGGAGCGCTATTTCTTTTTCTCATTAAGACTTTTGACGGACTTCTCCCTTTTTTGTGTAGGGCGTTCTTCTCGTCTTCATGTCCTAGTGAAGGAGTTGTTATCTGACGACGATCCCGACAAGGTCGTCATCTGCATAGAAGTTCGCTCCTTCTTCTCCTTTGTGAATGCTATGATTGGCAAGCTCTTCCACGGCGGACTTTCACTTCACCAGTTTAAACCTCTTCTTAATTCCAGAATCAATTTGATAAGGGAAGTAGGATACCCAGATTTGGCGAAGGCTATAGTTGACGATCTCGACTGCTTAGAGCATGAGCTTCAGATGTTTCGTGAGCTTCGAGATACCGGTGCCTCTTCATTTATTGCTGCTGAGCTGGAGACCCGTTTACAGTCACTGCGCGAGACTCAGATTCTGGCTAAGCTTGAGATTCAGATGCAGTGAGACCGAGTAGATCGAATCGAGACCGACCTTGCTACTAGATTATCTTCACTTGCCGAGCTCGATTCTTCTCTTATCTCTTGTGAAACCAAGATAGACCAGCTTGAAAGAGAACTCCGCAAAGAAAAGGAGACTATGAGCATTCTTCAGATGACGAGAGCACAGGACCAGCAGACCTGCACTGCTTTATCTGACGAGCTGACATCCTTAAAGCAGAAGCTGGTCGAGACAGAGGAGATTGCTGTGAAGACCTCTGCTGCTACCGAGGAGTCCATTAGAGCTGAGCTTAGTCAAGCTTATGATGATAAGCTGTCTAAGCTCAGTCAGCAGATTTTTGGTCACGGGCTTGATGTATGATTTGGTTTGCCGTGTACTTTGACTCTTGATTCTTTTAGTGAGACTGGTTTTCATCTTTATCTTTATGATTCGTCATTCCGTTTGAAATGATTGACCATAATATTCATAGGATTTTTGGCAAACCCTCAGCCATCAACGGGTTTGATGAGCCTTTACCGACTACCGTTTGAGTCGGGCTAGCATGCGAATTGTTTAAATCCGTTCGCATGTAACGTTGTGCTCAGAGATTGAATTCTCTGAGACTTCGTGCTATGATGTCGAATACATAGACTTCGCCATTGTTACGGGAATAGGCTACCCGGCAACACGTGTTAGGTGTTGGCTTTAGGATTTTTGGCTAACCCCCAGCCTTTAACGGATTTGATTAGCCTTTACCGACTACCGTTTGAGTCAGGCTTACATGCGGATTGTCTTAATCCGTTCCGCATGTGACGTTGCGCTAAAGGAATGAACTCCCTTAGACTTCATGCTACAATTTTGAATATGTAGACTTTGCCATTGTTATGGGAATAGGCTACCCAGCAACGTGTATTAGACGTTGGCTTATCCCTACTTAGGCCTCGGGATAAAATACCCCAGAATCGAATTCTGGTGTCTCTTTCTACGGGAAAAGACTAAGCCAGCGACGCGTGTTAGGCGTCGACATATCCTTTCTTAGGATTCAGGATGAAATTCCCCATGCGTGTAAGACATGGGTTTTGGTGTTATTAATAACAACCTGCCACAATGTTGAATATGTGGACGAGTGTTCTTTTCAACGGTTAAGGACAAACCGGCGACGCGTGTTAGGCGTCGACTTATCCCTACTTAGGTTTCAGGATAAAATACCCCAGAATCGAACTCTGGTGTCTTTTTCTACGGAGAAAGACTAAACCGGCAGTGCGTGTTAGGCGCAGACTTATCCCTGCTTAGGATTCGGGATAAACTTCCTAGGATGAATCCTAATATTGATAAATTTGTGAAAAAGGAGTTGGTGTAGGGAAGGAAGAATTTTATATTCTATTCCCCGAGCAAGGAAGGAAGAATTTTATATTCTATTCCTTGATTCTGGAAAGGAAGAATTTTATATTCTATTTCCAGTGCAAGAGGGAAACTAGAAGTGGGATCTCCACTCCGAGAATCCGGAAGATCTAAATAAGCTTACCTTTTATAGGCTTGGTTATCTAGATGGGTTTTTCGTTTATCGAAATGAAGTTTCAACTCTGGTTATAACCATAAAGAGGTTTAACCAAAGAGAAAAGAAGGGAGTTCTTTCGTTTATCGAAAGGGGACCCCGAAATGAAAGTGAACCTCTTGTTCATGGAAAGAATCAAGAGGGCCAGAAGAACATTTTGATGGACTCACTGTCAACTAGAATTGATCAGTGAGGGAATTTGGAGGAAAAAGAATGATTTAGGGTTATCCTCTAGAATATTAAACATAATATTCTTCAAGGAACTTCCCGATAAATGAGTTATCCTGAATGTACTAGGGATAGTACTTTTTCAGGAACTTCCCATTTATTGGCATTAATTGCCTGACACCCTCTAGAGAAATTAAACGATAAGCGCCGTTTGAATAGACTGTGTCTATTACGAACGGTCCTTCCCACTTAGGTTCGAATTTATCTTTCTTCTTGGAGGTGAGGATTATCGGTCGGCGAGCAGCGAGGACCAGATCTCCTTCCTTGAAGCTTCTTTGGCGGACCCTTTTGTCAAAAGCTCTGGATATTCTAGCCTGGTAGAACTCGATGTGCTGTTGAGCTTCCAAGCGCTTTTCATCCAACCTCTCGAGTTCCTCGAGACGTTTTTGATGCTGTTCTTCGGTCGTCATCTCCGTTGCGAGAGCGATCCGAAGGGAGGGGATTTGGATTTCCAATGGTAGCACAGCTTCACATCCGTACACCAACGAATACGGGGTGGCTCCCGTGGGTGTGCGTATGGTGGTGCGATAAGCCCAGAGCGCTTCGCCGAGTTTATCGTCCCAATCTCGCTTGTTGGTTTTCACGAGTTTTGACAAGATCTTGATGATCGTTTTGTTGAAAGCCTCAGCTAATCCGTTCGCAGCGGGGTAATAAGCCGTTGACGAAACATCTTGAATCTTGTATTTGTCACTGAACCTGATGAAGGCGTTGCTTATAAATTGCGGACCGTTGTCATGAACGATCCACCTCGGCACGCCGTGTCGGTATATGACATGATGCTTGATGAAGTTGATGACGTTGTTCGTCTTCACTTCTTTAAGCGGAATGGCTTCAGCCCACTTTGAAAAGTAGTCGGTGATAGCTAGGATAAATCGATCACCTTTAACTGAAGGAGGAAAGATAGGACCAACAATATCCATACCCCATGTCTCGAATGGCCAGGACGTGGTTGACGTGTGTAACCGCTTCGGTGGTTGGTGCATATAGTTTGCATGCACTTGACAAGCGTGACATTCTCGGGCGTACTCGATCGCGTCACGAACCATTGTTGGCCAGAAATATCCCATTCTTCTGATTCGATCATACAGCTTGGGACCAGGCTGATGCGCACCGCATTCTCCTTCGTGTGCTTCCTTGAGAACTTCTTTTGCTTCTTCGTTCGAAAGACATCGGAGAAGCAAATCATCATACCCCCGGCGATATAACGTACGGGTCTCGGTATTATAGAAGAATCGTGGTGCTCTTCGGCGAATAGATTCTTTTTCCTTTACATCCTCCGGCAGAATGCCATACTGGACGTAGTTGATGATGGGAAAGCACCAATCTCGGGACTCAGACCCGATTTGGGTTGAGTTCACCTCTTTGGCTTTTCCATTTCTATCATCCTCCTCTTCAACCTCCATATCGTATATGGGTATGCAGAGTTGGTGTGATCTTACTATGACTAGCAGTTCAGTTTTGGGCGGCTGCGCGAGTGATACTGCCAGTGCTGCCAGTGTATCCGCATAAGCGTTCTGGAGACGCGGGATGTATTCGATGTAGAATTCTTCAAAAGAATCTGCCATTCTGACGGCCTCCTGGTGGTACGGAATCAGATCTGGGTTCCTGACTTCATACTCTCCACGAACTTGGTTGACTATCAATTGAGAGTCCCCAAAAGCTTCGAGATACTCGACCCCCAGCTCTTTGGTGAAACTGAGTCCAATGATGAGCGCGTTATACTCGGCTACGTTATTGGAACATGGATTCGTCAGTGAATAAGCTCGGGGCATCACGTGCTTCCCTGGGGAAACTAAGACAACTCCAACTCCGGAAGTGACCTTAGGACATCCAGGGGTTACTACCTTATTAACTGCTCTTGAAGCACCATCAAAGTATAATTGTCATACTTGTTGGTGTGATGTGGTATTAACCTCGTGGGTTTCATCTGGCAAGTCATCGTATACTTCAACCGTATCTGTTGTCGGGCTTGCCGCCAAAAGATCACAAATCGCTTGTCCCTTGACCGACTTCTGCTGTTTGAAGTGCAAATCATACTGGGACAAGAGAAGGGCCCACTTTACTAACCGCCAATTCATCGAACCCGGTTGAGTCATGAATACCCGTACCGGATTAACATTAGCAATGACGTAAATCTTCTGGCCTACCAAGTAATGTCGCATCTTCTGTACTGCGAATACCAAAGCGAGACATTCTTTCTCGATCATCGGATATCGAGACTCGGCGCCTATCAAGGTCCGACTTAGATAATAGACTGCCTGTTCGTGACCATTATTATCGTCTTGCGCTAGTAAAGCACTTATCGAGTGGTTCATCGCCTTGATGTAAATCAAGAACGGTTTACCTGATTTTGGTGCAACAAGAACAGGGGGATTCATCAGATATGCCTTGATGTCTTCGAATGCTTTTTGGCAAGCATCGTCCCAAATAAACGACACGCCATTCTTGTTTAGCTTAGAAAATGGTTGGCACTTCCCGGAAAGATTCGAGATGAACCGCCTGATGTAAGCTAAACGCCCTTGCAATCCTCTGAGTTCTCTTAGATTTCTCGGGGGTTGCAATTCGTTTATTGCCTTCACTTTGTCTGGGTCGATGTGTATACCCTTAGTGGTGATGACGAATCCAAGGAATTTTCCGCTGGACATTCCGAGGAAGGATTTTGTGGGATTCATCTTCAATTGATGACTCCGCATGAGATCAAACATCGTTCTCAAGTCTTTGATGTGATCTTCTTTGTCGCGGCTCTTTACCACCAAATCATCAACGTAGCATTCAACCGTTTTCCTGAGATGTTTCTGAAAAATCTTAGTCATCGCTCGTTGGTATGTGGCACCTGCATTCTTCAGACCAAAAGGCATCACCGTGTAGCAGAAGATACCGAGGGGCGTTCTGAATGCTGTATGCTTCTCGTCATCTGGGTGCATCTTGATTTGATTGTACCCCGAAAAGCCGTCCATGAAGGACATTCTCTCGAATCCGCATGTATTGTCGATAATGACATCCGTGATCGGGAGAGGAAAATCGTCTTTCGGATATGTCTCGTTCAGATTCCTGAAGTCGATGCAAATCCTGATCTTACCATTTTTCTTCATAACGGGAACGATGTTAGCTAACCAGTCCGGATGTTGCTCCTCCCGGATAAATCCTGAGTCGATCAACTTCTTAACCTCTGCCTCGATGGCTTCCATAATCTGCGGACAAAACCGTCTTTGCTGTTGTTTGACAGGTTTGGCATCCGGCTTGATGTCGAGGCGGTGCATTGCCACATTGGGGTCGAGCCATGGCATGTCTTCGTAGTTCCAAGCAAAGACATCAATGTACTCTCTAATGAGGGCAATTAATTCCTCCTTCTCATCTGAGGAAAGACTACCGCTGATGAATATAGGCTTTGGATTGGCCTCATCACCCATATTAATTTGGACTACTTCGTCTTCGGTGGGTGGCTCTCTCTGTTCGAACCTATCACCATACTGCATGTTTAGATGATGAACCCATGGGTCTTCCCACGTTGGTATTTGATCGTCGTCCTCCAACGTAGATGGATCAGCTGTAGTCATGTTCGACATCAAGGTTTTGAACATCTCTCCCAGACTTGTGTCGGAATCCTCAGCTGAAGAATCTGGCAAGTACCCATCCTTAGCTTTGTTAGCAATTTGATCAATGATTTGCCAGCCACATTCGTCATCTGATGAAACGTAGCCTAAGCCTTTCTTGTGACGATAATAGTCATCTGGTTTCCCTTTTGGTACGTGCCACTTTAACTTGAATACGGGAACCTCGATCGAAGTACAAACCTTCTCCGAGTGTGAAATCGTATCCTTGTTTTTCCATAAGCGTGCGCGCTTCCGGACTATACTTAGATAAGTGCAGACCAGATTTGTCATCATCTTCGTCTTCCCTTAAGAAATGATCTGGTATTGAAACATTCCGTCCTTTACCATAAATCACTTCTTTTTCCCCTCCTGTTTTGGCCGGGATAACCAGGGTCGTCCCGAAAGAATGCTGGAGGCGTTCCTTCGTTACATAAGACGATCGGAGCGGCATACATAAATCTGGATTATCATATAATCCTTTTATCGCATCATCAAGAGACAAGGAGTACTCTAAACCATGATTTATTTCAATATCGGCAAGTTGCCAGTTACAACCGTCATCTGACGACTGTTCGTCGTCAAGATTGATTACAAAGGGTACAATGTCATTTAGAACAAAACCGCCATTGTAATCGAATCCGGCCTCGGAATCAGCTTCTTCTCCGCTGTCCGTGCCCTGGATCGATGGTTCCGTATCGGATTCATTACCATAAAGGAGAGAATCTGTGAAGTAGTTCTCATACCCTTTGAATGGTTGCTTATCCGCGACCACCGTCCTAACCCTTCCATCAGTGTCGACATATTTCAGACACTGGTGTAAGGTAGAGGGAACTATAACATTACTATGGATCCAAGGCCAACCCAATAGTAAGTTATAGGATGTCTCAGCATCAATCACGTAGCACGTGACCTCCGTCTTTAGATCGCCCATTTGGCACTTTATCCGGATCTTGTTCGCGGGAAAATTTGTGTCTTTCTTCATTGATGTCATTGTACTCTTGATAACAGTTTATCGGTTACAAAAGATCCGGTCTTTTTATAAGATCCGGTTACAATGAAAATCAAAAATAAGAAAAAGAAAGATTACAATTTGTTTCCTTTTATGTCGAACGAATCGCGAGCTCCTGTTTTGCGGTCACTCGCTTTGTGTGGGTTCTTTGCCTGCGCCGGGGTTATTTGCCGTGGACCACCGCGTGATCTCGATCCGGTTGGATCTACACGATATAACGGGTATTATTCCACCAAGGGAATAATAGCCGGGAGGGATTGTTTCACCAAGGAAACAACCGCTCGATGCTTGGGATCTAAGAACCAAGCTTAGATCCGGAGTGTGATCGTGTAGATCTGAAGATCCGATCCTCTCGAACACCTGCCTTATTTGGCGTTGACGATCGCTGAGCACCGAATCTGGAAGTCCAAGTCTCCAAAGCCTTCAAAGTTTGAATCTTGTTTAGATCTGAGTCTTCAATCCAGCAGGGCTTCGCCTCTCTCCAAAATTTCCAACCTCTGAAACAAATGAG
>BQKN01065718.1:472074-496642 GCA_022839385.1 Asparagus kiusianus | reverse complement strand
GCCACCTCAGGGTGGCTCGGCTTGGGCCGAGCCACCTTGAGGTGGCTCGGCCCAGTGCCGAGTCCCCGGGTGTTCCGTCGTTTCGTCCGTCGTTCGGGTTTTCCGGTGTTTCCGGTTCTCCGTTGTTCGGATTTGATTCGGTTTTGTGGTTGACTTGATCTGGAATCGACTTGTTGACTTGATTCCAAATATGGCAGTTAATCCGCTTCTGAGTTCGAGTCCGGAATTGATCTTGATTCGATCATTGTATCACCGAGTTCGCTCTTGTTTAGATGACTCGGTGATTCCCCGAAACGTTGGTTTGATTCCGCGTGCGAGTGGATGCATTCCAATGCTTGGGTGCGATTTGTTGGCTTCGTCGCCTCGTTAACCTGCTCCGTTGTGTATGGCTTGGCTTCGGCGTTAGCGGGATAACGGTCATGCTTGGATACGTCGATCGATGGTACTTTTGTTGAATTGGCGTCGTCGAGCTGTGATAAGGGACCTATAGGCAATTTTATACGCCTACAGATCTTACCCAAAGGCCTTGACCCGCTGGTGTTGAATCCGTAAATGACCGTGCCTGTGGCTGCCAATTTGCTGACTGTAATGCCAAGGTTATGCATCAGGCGAAGCGGCATAATACTCACAGCGGAACCCGGATCTACTTGGATTCGGTTGATTTCGCTGGAGCCAATGTACCCGACGAAGTACAGGGGCCGATCATGGTTTGAATTCTTCGTCTGCATGTCCTGTTTGGTGAAGGTGATGCAGGGAATGTTCTTAGCTGCCACATTACACTGTTGAGCTAACAGTTCTAACTCTTCAGGCGCCGGCTTGATCCGCGTGAAGAATGCTTCCGAATCGGCCAAGGCTTCTTGCAAGGCTTCTCTTGTCTCCTTAGATAGCCGCAGCAACTCATATAGCGTTATCCGCGCTGGAATGTTGGCCAGCTGAGCCATGATGTCGAAGACGCGCGGATTTTTTGAACTCTCCGGTTTGTCTTTTCCAACCGGACGACTGAAACGAGACTGCTTCGGATTCTGTACCTCCTCGGGCCTCTTTTCCTTTTGTTTATCTACCGGCTGTCGTTGAGAATCTTTAACCGGTTTGGGAACTGTAATCACCCCCAGTTCCGTGAGAGTCTTGGCTGGTCCCCGTTTTGTCACCCCCTGCTCAGCTAATTGATCGCCAGGAGATGGATATTTGAAGTGATATTTATTTCCACTTCGGGTCGCAAAGACCTCCTGTTCTTCGTCAGAGAGCGGGAAAGCGGGGATTCTTTCGTCATCTTCTCCTGGGATGGCGGAGACTCCATAGCAAGACTTCCCTTTCCCCTTTGAGTTCTTCTTGGATGATGATCCGGCCCATTGTTCATCTTCAATCAGGTCGGGGTGCACCCAGAGAATTTCACCATTTGGGGCCGTGTGTGGGACTAGTCCTTTTTGGCGTTGTCCGTGCGGGTCGTCATTCACCGTTTTCATCCCGACTTTGGTGACGCACTTTGGCTCAAACCAAGTTGTAGGCATCGATCCAAAACTGATTGACACCGCGTTTGCTCCCACATTCTTTGCAGGCTTCGGGGTTATGACTCCTACGTCGATCAATGCCTGGATCTTGTCCTTGAGGTGGTAGCAAAACTTCGTTGGGTGGTGGACCGCTCTGTGGTACGCGCAGTACTTCGGGTCCGTCACCTTAGTGGCTCCTTCGTGATCTACGATCGCCGGCAGCTGGATTTTGTTGTTTTCCAACAGGTACTTGAAGATGCCGGGAACTTCATCATCCTTGAAGGAGTAGACTTTGGGAAACCTCGGCTCCGAAGACTTTTGCTTCTGAGGCTGTTGCTGCCAATGTGGCTGCGATTGTTGTGGCGCTCGTTGCTGCTGCTGTTGTTGCTGAGGTTGCAATTAAAAAGTCTGGTTAGCATCAACGGCATTAACATGAGCTTTACCTTTCCCTTTTTGGTTGAAGTTCTGCTTCGGAGGATTAGTAGCCGGTTGGCCTCTCTCCACCTTCTTTCTTCTGAGGAATCGCTCAGCTTGCTCTCCTCGAACCTTCAAGTCTTTCCAGGTCTTGGATGGTGCTGTGCCCATTGCTTCCAACACATCCAGTGAAAGGTTGTTATGACAGGTCTGGAGGATGAATTCCTCAGTGATCGGGTGCCGGCAATTCATCGCCTTGTTCCGGAACCTCTTGACGAAGGTGTCGACTAGCTCCCCGTCTTTCTGCTTCTCATCGAGCAACAATCCGATAGAGATCTCGGTATCGTCGTCGAAGAAGTTCGTGAGGAACTTTGTCTCCATGTCGTCCCAGCTGTTTATGCTTCCTGGCTTGAGGCGACGATACCAATCGAAGGCAGCTCCGCGAAGAGTGCCAACGAATGACCGCACCATCAGAGGCTCATTACCAGAAATGACTCCTAAGTGCGATTTGAAATAAATCAAATGCTGAGTGGGTGAACCCATCCCATTAAACGGCGTGAAGTTAATTAGACTGAACTTCGCCGGATATGGGATTGATTCCCACTCTCTCGGGTACGGATAAGGAATGCCCGTCTTTTTCGTCTCTTGATCAGAGATCAATGTATTGATCTTGCTCTCGAGATTTCTAATTTTCAGGCTTTCACCTGTGTCTTCACTGGCGTTCTCGTTACCACCCCCTGGATTGATGGGAGGGTTATTGGTATTACGAGCTTCATTTGTGTCCTCATCTTCCAGGTTGTTCTGGTTATGACGACTTGGTTCGCCTTGTTGGTTCCTCAATACTTGAATCTGTTGGTCATGCATCTCTCTCATGTTCTGATTTGCATTTCGAACCTAAAGGTTTCCTGTTGTTTGGCAATGGTATCTTCAAGCATCTTGACCACTTACTGCGCGCTTATCATGAACGACTCGTGGGGCTGTCCTTCACTGGACACGGTGTTATCAGACGCAACTGCTGAGCCAGCATCTGATTCTTCATCTCCCGAAGGTACTCTTGTTCGAACTCTACCATACGTTGCACGAATGATAGCCCCGGACTGAAGACGAGTTACACGTCGGGATATTTCTGGAATCGCCTCGGGGTTATCCTGAGTCGATACTCCTGTGCTGGTCATATTGGCGGTGACCTTGAATGTTCACCGTCTTCAACCATCGTTCTTCTTCGTTGGAAACGCCTATGCTTTGGTTTTGGCGCTCCAGTGCTGAGTCTTTCGAACACAGAAACTCTCTCAGGGACTGCCTTGACGCAATTGCATTCCGACAGTACCGCTCGAATAAGCTTCGAGCAAGGACACTGAGTCTCGAGCCTTCGAGGGCTCCTCTTTCTGGATTTACTCGTACCTCCGGCACGATAATACAGCTCGTTCGTTTGAAGGTTGGAGCAACCTATCGTGTGTTGGCACGATCTCTCAGGTATAACGTTGTCGTCATCAGATGACAACGTTTCCTTCTGAGGATGAATTGTCTTTTTCGGACCATCCAGAGTCACACGCCTTGAAACGCGCCTTTGTAGGCGTGAACCTTCGGCGGGCTCTTGCACTTCGATGCGCAAAGTTGTGCGCTTGGGTGCCACAATTTTCTCCAAGTGTTGAGGGATGCGGCGACCCCCAACATGTTGAATTGTTTGGGACTTTTTCATTGGCCCCAAGCGTTCCTGGACTGGAGCTTTACCTCGTTCCTTTGGAAATGGACCAAGGCGCTCCAAAACAAATTTCCTCTTCTGGGATGGTCCTGCAGGATCTCCCGGAACAGTTGCGGAAATCACCGGTGACTTGGGTTGATTCGCCGGAGGTTGAATCTTCGGAGGCTGCGGTTGTTGCTCCTTAGTCTGAATTATTGCTTCAGACTTCGGCCTCCAAACCTTACGAGTTGATGGCGGCTTCTTGACCACCTCCTTCTGCAGCTTCCGACGGGCTTCTTCAGCTTTGGCCCGTGCTTGCGCCGATAACGCGCGGCGTTTGCGGATGCGCTCCTCCAGTGTTGAGCGATTTCGTTTGACCCGGACCCACTCCATAGTTGATGGCTTGGAGGAACCACCCTACATTTTTTGTTGAGGCTGTTTGCCTCGTTTGCTTTTCAGATCCGCATGGTAGCGGACCCCGTCAACGGACTCTATGGCCTTGGCGAATTGCTTCGTGAGGCGTTGACGCTGCCTCTGGTGGGCTCTCTTGGAGAGAGTCACCACGCCTTCAACGGCAGATTTGACCTTCTTAGAGGCCGGTAGGACTTCACCCAACACAACTTCGGCGTCAATCGGGGTGAGGTCGTCGTTGGTGGCTTCGACTTCTTCGCACCAACGGACTTTTCTCCTGGAGGAGAACTTCTGGGACTTCTTGGACTTGGGGGAGGAGGTAGATCCGGACGAGGACACGTACTCCTCGTACTTCTGCTGGTCGAACTCATACTCGACCTCCTCCACGACCGGGATCGAGATCCGGGGCTGCGACGCTCCGATCTCGGCAGCGAGATCGGTGGCTCCTACTGTGGTCGCCAGATTGTTCGCGGGAAAAATCAAATCTTTCTTCATTGCTGATTCCGTTACACTCTTAAATAACAACTTTTTGCGTTATAAAGATCCGGTCTTTTTATAAGAGCCGGTTACAACGGAAATCAAAGAAAATAAAGAAAAATTACAACTTTCCTTATTTGTCGAACAAATCACAAGATCCTGTTATCCGGTCTCTTGCTTTGTGGGTTGTTTGCCTGCGCCGGGGTTGTTTACCGTTGACCACCGCGAGATCTGGATCCAAGCAGATCTACGACGTATAACGGGTATTATCCCACCAAGGAGATAATAGCCGGGAGGGATCGTTTCACCAAGGAAACGACCGCTCGAATCTCGGGATCAAAGAACCAAGCTTTGATCCGGAGTATAGCGACGTAGATCTGAGGATTAGATTCCTTCGAACTCCTGCCTTGTTTGGTACGGATGCTCGCCAAGAACCGAATCCGAGTTGAGGTCACAATCCGGCAGAGTTTCGGCTCTTCAGAAGTTCAACCAAAAGTCCTTTTAAATGAACAACCACCCCCTCTATTTATAGGGCTCTCTGAACTGTACATGTGTGCACAAGAGAGAGGGGTGGGGGAGACCGGCTACCTTGGGGTGGCTCGGCTCATGCCGAGCCACCCCAAGGTAGCTCGGCTGCCGAGCCACCCTGAGGTGGCTCGGCCTTGGTCGAGCCACCCTAGGGTGGCTCGGCCTTGGCCGAGCCACCTTAGGGTGGCTCGGTTTCGGCCGAGTCCCCCCGGGTGTGTTGTTTCCCGTTGTTCGGTTGTTTGATTGATCTGGAAACGATTCATTTGACTTGGTTCCTGATTTGGCAGTAAATCCGCCTTGGTGTTTGAGTTCGAATCCTCTCTTGGTTGGATGACTCGTTGACTCCCCGAACCATTGACTTGGTTCCGCATGCGAATGGATGCATTCCGTTGTTCACGTGCGGTTCGTTAGCTTCGTAGCCTCGTTAGCTCGCTTCGTCGCTCGAACATCCGTTGATTTGTCGAATCATCGCGCCGAGCTGTGCTAAGGGACCTATAGGCAATTTTATACGCCTACAGTAGGTAAATGTTTTGAATGCAATGAACCGGGTCACATCGCTAAGGATTACCCCAAGCTCAAAGAAAAGTACATGAAGTACAAGAAGAAGAAGGCTATGCATGCGGATGGGAAGAATCCGAACCAAGTGATTCGGATAGCGATGATGAGGGAGCCAAACTTGCTCTTCATGACCCAAATGTTTGTTTCATGGCAAATGAACATGAGGTCATATCCGAGGCCGAAAGTGAATCTTTCTATATGCAATGTGACATAGCTATGGCTTTAGAAGAGTTGAATTTTGAATTTAAAAGAATATCTAAAGAATACTCTTCTTTTAAAAAATTGCATGCCTCTTGTGATATTAAGCTTGAACAACTAACAACCTCTCTTGCTCTAAAAGATGAATTGCTAGGAGATCTCGATTTCGAGAATAAGCAATTAAGATCAAAGATTGAAAGATTAGAAATTGAGGGTTGTAGGACTAGACCCACTCATGTTTATCCCAATCACCATGGTAGAAATAGGTTTCATGGTTCTAACATCCGTACATACAAAAGAAATTTTGTATGCACCTATTGTATGAGACATGGACACATTTCTACTCATTGTAGAATTAAAGACAATGAAGATTTTTTATGGTTTGATATGGGTACCCAAAGGTACCAAAACTACTAACCACCAAGGACCCAAGACATGGGTACCTAAAGCTACTACACCTTCATCTTCTTCTTTTGTAGGGAACGTCACGGCAATGACGTAAGGAGATGTGGTACCTTGATAGTGGTTGCTCACATCATATGACGGGTAACAAAGAGTTATTTGCAACCCTATCAAGGATTGAAGGAGGCAATGTCTCCTTCGGTGGTGGTGAGAAAGGTAAAATCATTGGTATCGGTTCTATTGGTAAGAAACCCTCACCCATTATTGAAGATGTTTATTTAGTAAGTGGTTTGAATCATAATCTTTTTAGTATTAGTCAATTAAGTGATAAAGGATTTGATATTTTTTTTAAACCGGATAAATGCATCATTAGTATGAATGGAAAAATTGTCTTTATTGCAAATCGCAAGTCTAATGTTTATATTTTTGAGATGAATGAGTTAGTGAATCAAGATGTGAAGTGTCTTGCGGCAATTGATGAAAACCCTTGGATTTGGCACAAGAGACTTGGACATGCAAATATGGAGTTGATATCAAAATTGTCTAAGAAGAATCTTGTGAAAGGGCTACCTAGCTTGCACTTCATAAAAGATACAATTTGTGAGGATTGTGCCAAAGGTAAACAAACAAAATCCTCTTTCAAATCCATCCATGAGGTATCGACTTCTAAACGTTTGCAATTACTTCATCTTGATTTATTTGGTCCTATGCGTGTTATCTCTCTTGGAGGTAAACATTATGTTTTTGTGATTATTGATGATTTTTCTCGTTTTACGTGGACAATATTTCTTGCAAAGAAAAATGATTGTTTTGAAGAATTTGCTAATCATGTTAAAAGAATTGAAAATGAAAAAGATTTGAAAGTTATTAAAATTAGAAGTGATCATGGTGGTGAATTTCAAAATAAATTTTTCTATGATTTTTGTGCTCATCATGGTATAACTCATATGTTTTCCGCTCCTAGAACACCACAACAAAATGGTGTTGTTGAACGGAAAAATCGCACCATACAAGAGATAGCACGCACTATGTTAAACTCATTTGATTTACCAAAATATTTTTGGACGGAAGCCGTCAATACGGTTTGCCATGTTTTAAATCGTGTTTTGATTAGACCAAAGCTTAAGAAAACTCCTTATGAACTTTATTACGGAAAAACTCCTTTCATTGGTTATTTTCGTGTCTTTGGTTGCAAATGTTTTATTTTAAATACAAAAGATCACCATGACAAATTTGATTCCAAAATTAATGTTGGTATTTTCTTGGGTTATGCACCTCGAAGTAAGGCTTATAGGGTCTTTAATAAACGAAGCCTCGTTGTTGAAGAATCTATAAACGTTACTTTTGATGAGACTAATGTTTGCTCTCAAGTTATTTTGCCTAGAAAAGATGATGATGATGATATTGAGGGGGAATTGGACTTTTTGTAAATCAATGATACTCCCTCTATAGAAGCTCAAAAGGATGTAGATAGCTCCAATGCTCAAGATCAAGTTGAACCTCCTAAAGCTTGGAAATTCACATCAAACCATCCAAAGGAGCAAATCATTGGGAGTCCTTCAAAAGGAGTTATTGCTCGCTCAAAAGCCTTGAGTGAGTGTGGTAATGTTGCCTTCTTATCTCAACTAGAACCTAAAAAGATTAATGATGCTTTAAATGATGAATTTTGGGTTTTGGCTATGCATGAAGAATTAAACAATTTTCAAAGAAATAAAGTTTGGAAGTTAGTTCCTAGACCTAACAATGCTAGTGTTATTGGTACAAAATGGGTTTTTAGAAACAAACTTGATGAACATGGCATTGTTACTAGGAATAAAGCTCGTTTGGTTGCCCAAGGATACAATCAAGAGGAGGGCATAGACTATGATGAAACCTTTGCACCGGTTGCAAGGTTGGAATCTATTAGGATGTTTTTGGCATTTGCTAGTTTTAAAAATTTTAAACTATTTCAAATGGATGTTAAAAGTGTCTTCTTAAATGGTTTTATAGAAGAGGAAGTGTATGTTGAGCAACCCCCCGGATTTATAGATCATGCCTTTCCAAATCATGTATACCGGGTATAAAAAGCTTTATATGGGTTAAAACAAGCTCCTAGATCTTGGTATGCTCACCTCTCTAGTTTTCTTGTTAAAAATAGTTTTTCAAAAGGAACAATTGATAACACTCTTTTTGTTAGAAAAAGAAAAAATGATTTCATTTTAGTTCAAATATATGTGGATGACATTATTTTCGGTGCTACTAATGAATCCTTGTGCAAGGAATTTTCTAAAGTTATGCAGGATCACTTTGAGATGAGTATGATGGGAGAGCTTACATTCTTTCTCGGGCTCCAAATCAAGCAAACCAAGGATGAGATCTTCATTTCACAAAGCAAGTATGCGAAGGAATTGGTAAAGAAATTCAAGTTGGAGAATTCTAAGCATGCGCCTACTCCCATGAGCACTAGTGTTAAGCTTGATGCGGATGAAAGTGGTGAAGACGTGGACCAAAAATTATACCGAGGTATGATAGGTAGTCTTCTTTATCTTACCGCTAGTAGACCCGATATTATGTTTAGTGTGTGTGCATGTGCACGTTTTCAAGCATCTCCAAAAACATCTCATTTAATTGCGGTTAAAAGGATCATTAAGTATGTTAATGGAACTTTTAACCTTGGTTTGTTTTATCCAAGAAGCACTTCTTTTGATTTATATGGCTTTTGTGATACCTACTTTGCCGGATGTAAGGTAGATCGCAAGAGTACTAGTGGAACATGCCAATTCTTAGGAAATTCACTTGTTTCTTAGGCTTCCAAGAAACAAAATTGTGTTGCATTGTCCACTACGGAAGCGGAATACATTACCGCCGGCTTATGTTGTGCTCAAGTGTTGTGGATGAAACAAAGTTTAGTTGATTATGAATTGAATTTTCAAAATATTAAAATCTTTTATGATAACACAAGTGCTATAAATATTTCAAAAAATTCGGTTTTACATTCTAGAACCAAGCATATTGACGTACGCCATCATTTCTTACGCGATCATGTAGAGAAACAAGATGTATCCCTAGTATTTGTTGACACAAAATCTCAACTAGCGGATATATTTACTAAGCCTCTTGGAGAGGATGATTTTTGTCGCATAAGAAATGGTTTGGGCTTATGCACTATGTGAACGTTCTACATTGTGTGCTTGTTTAGTTGTAGTTTGTATTTCTTTTTACCCCATTTTGATGTTGCCAAAGGGGGAGAAAAATCTCCTCATTTGTTGCATATACTTAGGGGGAGCTCATAGATAGGGGGAGCACCTATCTATAGATAGGGGGAGCACCTATCTATAAGATATTTTATTTTTGCTCTTATAATGGTTGGTTGTCATCATCAAAAAGGGGGAGATTGTTAGCCCTTATGTTTTGATGATGTTCTTACAACCACCATTATCGGTACTAATGGCTTATTGAGTGTAAATGTAGTAAATTCATTTATCAAGCTCGTTAGTGCCATTAATGGAGGATGGATGGAATATATGCTACAAAGATGATATCCAAAGGAGGAGGAGGCCAAGAGATGAAGCAACGTTATTTCAAGAACAACAAAGTCATATAAAAGCTTCATCCGATTCAAGCTATATCAAAGCTCAAGTATTGCTTTCAATATGAGGATATTAGCTTTCTTTTATGTTTCTCTCTAGTGCTAGAATGTAGGCACAGAGTTACTGTGTTTACTTGAAGCTATTGGGACTCACACACACGTTTTCATATTTAAGCTTTTAAGCGTTTTTCACAAAACCTTATTTTTCACAAGTATAAGGACCTATCTGCAAAATTCTTTTTCCAAACAGTTTGTTTTTAGTATTAAAAATATTTTACAAAGTTTCAGAATTTTCAGATGTCAAATAAATATTTTGCAAATATTTCAAAGTGGTCAAAATCTGTTTTCTGCAATATATCAGAAAGCGGTCGACCGGTCCGGTCGACCGCTCCTATAGCCATTCGTTAGTATTTTCTAGAGAAGTCGTCGGTCGACCGGTGCGGTCGACCGAAATTTCGATTTCTATATCGGTCGACCGCGCCAGTCGATCGACGATGGCTCTGTTTGTTTTCTAAGTTTTTGAAGCAGCTCGCGGTCGACCGAATTTTTCGGTCGGTCGACCGACATGATTTTTCGGTCGACCGAAGGTCATTTCGGACGACCGGAATTTTCTTCAGTCAACCGCGACTTTTTTAAAACGGTCGTTTTGCCTCGTTTGTTGTGCTTTCACTTATTAGTGCTTGGCTCAGTCTGAGCTTACAGTCTGAAAAGGAGATTATCTTCCTAAATAGGAAGATTGGGTTTTGTTTTTAAATGATTTAATCTCTTCTATAAAAACCCCCCAGACTTCTTCTTCTTCCTGAGCCCTAACGTTTGAAAAATCAGAGAGCTTCTTCTGTTTCCTGAGTAAAATTTTCAAAGTCTGTTTTCTCTCTGTTTTCAAGTGTGATTCACTTCCCAGCTTCAGTAAACCTTCTCTTTGCTATAGGAGCTGTGTAAAGAGAGGTTCTTGCATATTTTCTTCTGCTGTGTGAGTGAGATCTTGTGTAAGATCTACTGTGAGGGAGTGATCTGTTAAGATCAAACTGTGTAGTGAGAGAGATCGTGTGGGATCGCTGTGTAGACGAAGTTCCGGCTTCCAAACCGGGTGTGTAGTGGATTTCTCCTCGAGAGTGGGGAGCGGGGACATAGGCTAGAGGGCCGAACCTCGTTAACACATCGCGCGTCAAGGATAACGATTCCTAACCCTCTCTTATTTACTTTGTTTGCATATGTTTACTGTGGATTGCTTGTTTTATGTTTTAAATTGCATATTAGAGCCTTTTGACCCTAATCACCCCCCCTCTAGGGTCCAACAACGCCACCTTCTTCTCCGTTTATAATAGGACTTCCACCACGTCAACGCGTGCCCCGAAAGCTTTAACGTCGCGAACACGATCTTCTCTTTGGACGAATATCCGTAGAAAGTGAAGTACATCTCCATACGCTCAATCCAATCGTCGAGCTTCTCCACATTGACACTCCCATCATAGACAGAAATCTCCACTTTGAAATCAATCTTCAAGTTTTGGTAGTGATTCTTACCCCGGTATGTGAAACAGACTTAACAACATCGGCCTCTTCTTCCGAATCTGAATTCTCGCGGTCTTCATCGGAGTCAACAAGTTTCTTCTTACCCTTCGAAGAAGATTCCTCCTTTTTGTCTCCTCCATTGATGAGCCCCACGATCTGAGTAAGAGTAGTCCCGATTGTCTCTATCTGCTTCTCCATAACGTCAAGTCTTGCTGAGTTATCTGATTCAGACATCTTCTCCTTCCTTATCTTCTAGACTCCTTCCAAGGAAGTAAGGATCTCGCTAAGCTTCTTGTATTGTGATCGAGTAAGAACCATACACAGGATGGCCCCCTCATAGGATCTGATTGCTCTGATACCAACTTGATACGAGTTACCGTGCGAGCACCTTTGATCGCGGAATTATCAAAGGTGGGTTGAGGAGAAAACAATAAGAACACAAGAATAACTCAGGTTTTGGGCGAAGAAAAATACCTTCTCTAGATTATGAGTATGTAAATTACAATCTCTTACAATCTCACTCTAGAATTGTAGAACAAGCTCTCACAATTCTCCTCTTACAATCTGAACTCTCTTGATTGTATTCTGATTGTTTTAAAACCCTAAAACAATCCCTTATATATGTTTACAATGTGGATGGCAAACTTGTAAATAAACAAGTCTAAAAGAATCAGGAAAACACGTCAAAGGAAAGTCCCAGCCAAGCCAGGAATCCCGTCGCGGTCGACCGCTGTGACCATCGCGGTCGACGGCTAGAACAACCAAATCTGAAAATCCCTATAGGGTTTGGCAGTCGACCGCAGAACCATGTGCGGTCGACCGGAGATAATCCAGAGGCATATCCTGGGCATGTGCACGTCGCGGTCGACCGCAGAACCTTGGGCGGTCGACCGGACAGAACCCAAACTATTTTTCCTATAATTTGCTGAGCTCTTCAACTTTGCTGTCTCCAACGCCTTTGTCCACGACTCCTCTACTCTATTCTCAAGCTCCCATGAGAATCATCTATCCTCAAGCTCCCATGAGGATCGCTAAGCTCCCTAAGAGAAGATACACCCGTATCACACACCGAACGAGTTCGTGAGGCAAGGGAGAAGATTAACAAAACCCAACACGAGTACAATCCAATCTAAATACGACAAGCCAATCACAAACACAGATATTTTAAGTGGTTCGACAATTTGCCTACGTCCACGGGAGCGGCACAAATAATTTCTTATTTAATCACAAGAAATTACAACCAAAAGAGAAGATCTCAAATCTTGAGATCTCTCAAAATAATAGCAGTGTTTTAAACTTAAAACACTGCTCAAATCTCTCTCTCTTAATAACTCAAATCCCCAATTTAATGTCACCAACCCCTTCTCCTTAATAATGAGTAATGAGAACAAGGATAAAATTTGGGGCTCAAACAGAGAGAGACAAAGCCGCCGCCTAGAAGCTCAGAGAAATTTCTCTTCTCCCCTCCAAATCAGCTCGTGAACATGGTTTTCCTTTTATAGGGAAACCCTAGGTCATCGATGCACTCCAGCTGGCATCCACCCACACAGGGGAGCTGCGTTCACAGGCGAGCTCGACCTCGGCGATGCGCTCCAGCTAGCATCCACTCATGAACGGGCGGACACATCACGAGCATGCGAGCTCGTGATCACATTGGCGAGCTCGAACTATCTCGCCCACAGGTGAGATCCATCAGGCGACCCCCCTCGACTCGCCACGCCCGCCCGCAGGCGAGCTCCACACAGGCGAGCTCCGACTCCACCTCTGAGCTCGTCCTCGCCTCTGTCAGGTACGTTCTCTTCAGTATGAACATCTACGAGCTACTTGTAAAAGATTACATAAAAATATTTTTGAGAATATTTTATTATATAAATGACAAAGGAAGAAGACCGCTTGGCTCCCTTCTACAACTTGAAAAGCTTTTCCAATTCTTTTAGATGAATTAGTAGGAAAACGGCACCTCACTGATTTTGTTAGATAAGATATAAGAATACACAGTAGGAAGTTCAAGTAAAAGCTACCATATATGTGAATGCCGAAGCGATCATGCTGCTACCATTTTAAACAGCCAACTTGCAAACATTGATGCACTAGGTAACATACATTATCCGTCTATTAGACTAAAAAAACGAGTTTAGTTGTGCCATTTCTGTTTTATATATCAACTTGTTTGCCTCCCATATGGCAGATTCATTCCCCAAAACAAAGCAAAACAAATAAAAAAAAACCCCTGAGAGGACTCTATCTGGTATTTTAATATCTATCATCACCACGCAGCATTATACCTAGCTAGTGCAAGACTTGTCTGGTCACAATTATTTGCAACCCACATGTGAATTAGCTCCTTAACTTCCTACAATATAACTAACACTAAATGACACTTATATCCCATAAAGTTTACCTGATCTAGCACGTAAATAGCACACCACAAGATGTCCGCCGTTAGAATCTTTGTAACAGCATTAATTTTTTGTTGTTTGGACAAAAATACCCTTCCAGCTATTTAATACCCCTAACTGTAAAAAACTCCCCAAATTACTCATTTATTTACGTTACTCCACAAACAATGATTGCGCTGTAGAGCTTCGATTTTGGATTTCGGCCAAATTTGGGGATCAAAAATCAATTTGGGATCTTGGTGAAGGGGTTTCATGCTCAAATTGACCTAGGCTTTTTGCACTTTGAGATATTGTCAGCTAAAAACTGGATCTTTAATTTGTTTTTTCGGAAATTTAGGTTGTGCTTGGGGAATGCCAGTTAAAAACTTAATGAACTTGAAGCCTTTGAGCTCGATTTCATGGTTGCTGCAATGATTTTAGGATAAGAGAGTGAATTTGGGAATTAGGTTTACAATTGAATGCTAAATTTTTTAATGAGAGAGGGCGTAGGTACAAATTGTAAAATAGCATAATCAATGAGGTTAAAAGACATTCAATTTGGTCATGTGAAAGTTACATTGGAATATTCTTTGGAATATTCCTACTTGTGACTAACAGATGGTGGTAATGTGCCATTTTTTTCAAGACTTGTGGTATCTTTTTGCCACCAAATACAAGTTCTGGTATTCAAGTGTTAGGTCGGTCAAATTTTGTGATATTTAAATGCCATTTAGCCTATAACTCAATTTTCATTTTCCAAGTTATGCGGTTTGCATAGCCTATGGTCATTATAGCCCTGTTAAAGAGGGGTAATTTGTTACAAAAGGGATTAAGAGCTTTGAATAAAACCTGAGTTAAACATTGTAACAAAACCCGAACTTCATGTAGCCTAATGTAGGAATGGAAAATGGTAATGAGACTACAATGATCTGCCATCCTGTTTCAGTTGACTATCCTAAATTAATTAACCTTTCTTGAATGTTTTTATTGTTCATTTTATAATCAGCCTAATGTAATTTGTCTCAAAATTATATAATAATATGATTGGTCCCATCAATATAAGGTAGTAATTATGTCAGACTCACCTTGCTGAATGAGATTACATAGATGCCAATCTGAAAGAGACGTCCTACTGACAAAACCAAAAAAATGCCTCCTCTAATTTTTCAACCAGAAAACAAACTTTTTCCTTCCATTTGTATACATTCATTTAATCTTTTATTGTTCTAACTACTCCAAGTTCAGTATATAAAACAAGAAATTAATTATCTCAGTATATTGAGATTAATAAAGTCCTGTTAGTTTTTGTTCTTAGCCGAACACATGCTAAAATAATACTGCGTTTGGGAACTTGGATTTGGATTTGGGAAGTTGATTTAAAATCAAGGGATTTTAAATTTAGGATTTGAAATCCATGATTTAAGAAATCTTTTGTTTGGATATCTTTATTAAATGAAAGGATTTGAAATCTTTGATTTCAAAATCTATTGTTTGGGTACTTTATTATACATGAATTTGAATTTAAAATTGATGAAAATTTATTCTCTTAACCCATCTTGTTTACATCAAATGCAATGAAGATGTGTAAAATAGTAACAAAAAAACACAAATTTAGGTAATTTTGGCGATGATAGATACATTTGCTAAGTTTTCAAATTCATTGCCCACCATAACTTGCAAGAGTTTCAACAAAATGAAAATGAAGAAAATTCTACAAACATATCAAGTATCTTTCAATTTTTCCGCTAACGTACTTGGACATCACTTTGATATACTCTCCACTAGTATCTTTCACAAAGACATCCAATAAAAGAGCAAATGTACCAAACCACAAACCATCAGATGCCAATATATTGGAGTATACTATAAGTCACAATCATTCACCATAGAAGCAAACACCACAAGTGACAATGAGAAACAAAAAAGGTGAGACCAAAGCACAACCACCTTCAGTACAATATATCAGCTCACCAATGCAAACACCAAAAGTAAGAAACTTCACAGGAATCATTTGTCCTCATGAAACTTCACAGGAATCATTTGTCAACATACAAAAACAATTCCTTCTACTTCTGGCAATAAGCTCAGAGAACAGAGAAGGCCCAAATAACATCAAACCGAATCATTCGACAAAGCAGCAAGCTATATCAAATGACAATGAGAACCGAAAAAGGTGAGACCAAAGCACAAGCACTCTCAGCACAATATCACGCTTGACCTGCGAAAAAAAACCCATAACGTTGACATTAGAAAAACCTGAGACTGCTTATGAGAAAAGCACACTGAATATTTCCAGTCATGATGTTTCAAGGTACTCCTGAAAACAGCAACAATTAACTTCACATAAAGTAACACTACGCATGTACATTGGATTGGAAGGGATCTCAGAGACGGAAGGGCTGGGGTTCAATTTGTTTTGAAGGCGAAAAAAAATAAACGATATGCATTGTGTTTCTAAAAAATTGGATTTGTCGCATGTTTTTATACCTCTGACTGATACTTATCTGACCGGTCTTTTAACCAATGAACCACTCACAGATGTTTCATAACTAATCAAATTATCCAAGAGGTGATCCGTCTAAACTAGTATAAATTTAATTGTAGTGCTTTGTTGCTGCTCCTAAAAATTCTTAGGGTATCTCCATCATTTTAGGAACCCAACCCCCATGTCTTCAAACAGTGTATGTAATGATCCATGGCTATTATTGCAATCATTCTCTTCATTATACAAGTATAAAAATTCATCAAGGTAACAAAATCTTTGGAAAAGAGAGTCCTAATCTCCTTGCATTTAGGAGTTCTACATCTTGAACCCACCACCATGTATACAGACCTTTCACAGAAGTGTACAGGTTGCTTCAACCAAGCTCTCTTCCTCTTTACCAAATTGCCAGTCAAGCTTATATCTAGTCACTATGAGCAACTAGTGTCGACAACTGAATAAACCTCCTAGTCAACCAACAAGACTTAATCTATATGCATTATTTTCTGCAGCTGAAATTATTTTTTTGTGTTCTCCAAGTGTATAACGAGCCAATTTAGCGGTCACATTATTACATGCAACTTTATTCAACTCTTCACAACAGTTTACCCAATCGCAGTCAAATATATCTCCGAGGATAGTGACACAAAATATTAAAATTTCACAAGGCTTCAACAATTCCATGACCAAGCCAACCTATATTAACATTCACCAAGGGAAAGTATTGGGCAAGTGAACCTTAATTTCACTTAACACAACACGAAAAAACATTCTCCTCTCAGCATCTATACCAACATAAATGTCTTATTGACCAAAAATGTCCATTCTTGTGTACAGGCAAGAAGACTTTAAGCATATGCTACTTTTATAGCCAGTATAGCCACTGATTATTTTACAACCTTTATAAATACATCTGTCACTGTCAAATTGTGTGCATAAAATTCCTTATCACCCAAGAATTTTCAGAAAATGTTAGCACGTCACAATTACATGCTTCTAACTATGTCCAGGTGCTTTCTTTCTCCCTCTTTAAATTTCCTAGAATAACAAGTTTCACCTTTAGACATATTTCATCTTAATCTTATAGACCATGCTAGGAGAAACAATTAAGCCACCATATCTATCTGTACTAATCCATGTATAACATGTAGGGAAAACAAAAACCAAAATAATTCAAAACCCACTCTAGTAGAACTATAACTGACGCTGCCGTACGTACTTTAGCTATAGGTAATTAGCTATAGGTAATTGAGGTCGCGTTTTGTGTCTGTTTGATGTATAAATGTAAGGATAATATTGTATGGTGCTTCGAAATGAAGTTTGATGTGGATAATTATAAGATAGTTATATATGTGCTTAATCTGAAAGATACATTTTAGAAATGCATCATAATCAAGTATACATTTTAGAAATGCATCATAATTGAGGTCACGTCACAATTTGTTTTCCTTTCTTTGTCATCCTAATACATACCAAAGTGAATGACACAGAATTAGTAATAAAGCACAAAGGTTGATTAATAACGAACCTTCGACATTGTAGAATGAAGGCACGAGAAAAAGGTGATGGCTACAAGTGTAAATAGCTACTGCAAAGTCTGCAAGCAATGAATAAAATGTGAGAGTGGGGGCCACTCACGTGCCATGTGAGAAAATATTCACGTGAGGAGCTCAGGTGCCCATTCACGCGTTTTGAAAGTCACCCGAAAGGCCCACCAATCCCTTATAAATATCAAGGTGTTCCTAGGGTTTCGGGTCAAGGGGATAAACTCGTGAGGATTTTAGCCGGCTGCATTGCGGGGAAAAACACGCAGTGGGGAAAATCGCTAAAGTCAGAGAGAGGTTTTTTTTCCTTTTTGGCGGCTGAGCAGAAGAATTTGCAGCAGTTGTTGAGAGAGAAAAGAGAGATTTTGAGGAGAGATTTTGAGGAGAGAAAAAGAGGGATTTACAAAAGAGAGGTTAATTTCTTTTGGGTAAAAATTAGATCTTTTTTCTTAGAGACGAGCTTGTGGATTGTACAAGTCGTCGGTGTTCTTCTCATAGTGGAATCTCCCCTCACCCCTCTCATGGATGTAGGCAAGTTTGTCGAACCACGTAAATCTCGTGTATTTATTGTTTTCTGATTGTTGGCTATTGCTTGTAGGTTCCCTCAATATTCCGTCTTAGAGCTGATGAGTGGAAGAGTGTATATTTCACTTTGATGAAATATATCACTTTCGATTCTTGTTTCCTTTGAGAAATAAGAATTTCACTATCTATTCTCGTTTCCTTTGAGAAACAAGAATATAGAGGTTGACTTGTGCTTTTGGGTCAACAAAAGCCAGGGCTTTCTCTCAGGTGATATCGCTTCTGCGGCGGTGGGCGTGACTCTGCGCCCAAACAATTGGTATCAGAGCTGTTATTCAGATTGGGAGTGGTGTAGCTTCTAATTTAAGGTGGTGCTCGGTAATTTTCTGAGAGAAGCGGATTCATTAATACAAGCGGAGAATGGCGTCAACAAGTAAAACAGTTAAAGTGGGAAAATACGAGATTGAAAAAATCAATGGGAAGAATGATTTTTCCTATTGGAGGATGCAGATGAAGAACTCATTAACTTCGCAGAAATTACACAAAGCTTTGGCGGGAAAAGAGAAGAAGCACAAGGATATGTCTGATGAGGATTGGGAGGAGCTGGATCTGGAAGCACGGGCGTCGATTATCCTTTGCCTTGAAAGGGATGTAGCTTTCTTGGTAGATGGAGAGGAAACGGCTGCGGGCGTGTGGTCGAAGTTAGAAACCACCTTCATGACGAAGAGTCTAACGAACCAGATCTATTTGAAATCCAAATTGTATACTTGCAAGATGGAGGAGGGCTCATCAATCCGGGAATACATCAACAAGTTCGATAGGATAATATCGGATTTGAAGGACATCGATGTGACTGTAGAAGATGAGGATCAGGTGCTTCTACTACTTCTGTCTCTGTCGAAGTCTTATGAGAACCTGGTGCAAACACTGATGCTTGTGGGAGACAATTTGACGATGGATGATACTAGAACGGTACTTCTAGCGGATGACCTTCGGAAGATTGCAACCAGTAACATGACTACTGGTGGTAACAAAGAACAAGCGCAGGGATTGTTTGCTAGAGGAAGGAGCAATGAGCGTGGAAAAGGCAAGAGAGGAAAGTCTAGATCTAAATCGAGACCTCTTGCGGGAAGAGCGTGCTTCAAATGCGGTGAAGTTGGGCATTTTAAGGTCGACTGTCCTAACAAGAGAGTAGGTGGGAAAAAGAACAACAACAAGACCGAGAGAAGAGAAGGCAAGGAAGAGGCGAGTTACGCCTCGGAGGAAGGGAGCGATAAGGAATGCTATATCATCACGGGTGGCGAGGATACCTCCGGGAAGTGGATACTTGATTCTGGTTGCTCTTACCATATGTGTCCAAATAGGAAGTGGTTTACTACCTATAGGAGCATTGATGGTGAAACCGTATTGATGGGGAACAACCATGCTTGTAAAACGGTGGGGCTAGGCGATATCAAGATCAAGATGCATGATGGAGTGGTTCGAACCTTGACGGATGTAAGGCACGTTCCCGACTTGCGGAAGAATCTTATTTCAGTTGGTGCTTTGGACTCTGGGGGTTGCAAGATTATATTAGAGAACGGAGTGAAGAGGGTTGTTCGAGGTTCCCTAACAGTGATGAAGGGTGTTCGTCACGGTAATTTATATACTCTCTCGGGTACGACGGTGACGGGAGATGCAGCAGTTGGAATTGAAGGAAGTGGTGGAGACCCATGTGAGCACACACGGTTATGGCATAGGCGGCTTGGGCACATGTCAGAGAAGGGTCTAGTTCTGCTTGGTAAGGAGGGTTTGCTGAAGAATCTGAAGAAACCTTGCATAGATTTTTGTGAGGATTGTGTGTATGGAAAGGCGCACAGGGTCCAATTCTTGAAAAGCAATCACAAGAGCAGAGGTATACTAGATTATGTGCACACGGATGTTTGGGGTCCGGCTCAGACAACTTCCAAGGGTGGTTCCAGGTATTTTGTCTCGTTCATAGACGATTATTCTAGGTATGCTTGGATTTATTTTCTTAAGCATAAGAATGAGGTATTCGAGACATTCAAGAAGTGGAAAGCAATGGTTGAGAATAGGACAGGTAAGAAATTGAAGACACTGAGATCTGACAACGCTACAGAGTATACAGACGGTGCTTTCAAGGAGTTCTGTGATCAGGAGGGCATTGTTCGACACTGGACAGTCAGGTCAACACCACAGCAGAATGGGGTCGCGGAGAGACTGAACCGAACATTGCGGGAGAAGGCAATGAGTATGCGATCCTATGCTAGATTGGGCAACGAATGGTGGGCAGAAGCGGTGGCTACAGCATGTTACATTGTGAACCGTTCTCCACATTCGACATTGGATGGTGATACACCCTATAGGGTGTGGTCAGGGGAACATGCGGATTATGAGAGGCTCAAAATTTTTGGATGTACCGCCTATTATCACGTCAACGAGGGAAAGCTTAACGCGAGGGCCAAGAAGGCGATATTCTTGGGGTATGCAAAGGGCGTAAAAGGCTACCGCCTTTGGTGTACAGAAGATTCAAAGTTCGTGATCAGCAGGGACGTTACCTTTGATGAAAAATCCATGATTGCTAGGGCGCCCAAGGATGACGGTATTGGGACTGTTGGGACTTCAAAGTCTCAGGTTATTGAGATAGAACCTAAGGACCAACCAGGTTCTAGTCATGTTCAAGTGGGGAATCAGGTAGATGATCAGCTTGAGCAGGAGGAGGTTCAGTAGGAGAATACACACGCACTACAATAACAGCAGCTCGAGGATACTTTGGCTTCCACTAGGCCAAAGCGAGCATACAAGCAGGTATATAAGCTGGGGGCTGATCAACCCCTGAAGCACTATGGGCAGGTTAATTTGTTGAATACGCACTCTCAGTGGAGGAAGATGAGCCGGTCTCCTTCAAGGAAGCTATTCGGGATAAAGATAGTGAGAGTTGGTTGGCTGCGATGGAGGAGGAGATAGAATCCCTTCGGAAGAACCAAACATGGGAGGTGGTCCCATTGCCCGTAGGAAGAAAAGCTATTGGTTGTAAGTGGGTGTATAAAAGAAAGGAAGATCCTTCAGAGCTCGGTGGCACAAGGTACAAGGCGAGGCTAGTGGCTAAAGGGTTTGCACAAAGAGAGGGTGTGGATTACAATGAGATATTTTTTTCGGTGGTGAAACACACTTCTATTCGGGTGCTATTGAGTATTGTTGCTCATGGTGATCTTGAGCTGGAACAACTCGATGTTAAAACGGCCTTCTTGCACGGAGACTTGGATGAAGAGATCTACATGCATCAACCTGAGAGCTACAAGGTTGAGGACAAGGAGCATCATGTATGTCGCTTGAGGAAGTCACTCTATGGACTAAAGCAATCTCCTCGGCAGTGGTACAAGCGATTTGACTCCTTCATGCTGAAGCATGAGTTTTCCCGAAGCGATTATGATTGTTGCGTTTACATTCGGAAGCTTCGTGGAGGTGATTATATCTATCTCATTTTGTATGTGGATGACATGCTTATTGCTTCTAAGAGCGGGGTGGAGATAGATAGGTTGAAATCTCAACTTGGTAAAGAGTTCGAGATGAAGGACATGGGCGCTGCTAGAAAAATACTGGGTATGGAGATTAGAAGAGAGCGGGCGAATCAGCGATTGTTCTTGAGTCAGAAGGGCTATATAGAGCGGGTGATCGTGAGGTTCGGGATGCAAAGTACTAAGTCGGTGATGACTCCATTGGTTTCACACTTCAGGCTTTCAGGTAAACAATCTCCTACTACAGCGGAAGATAAGGCACACATGGAGCGTGTTCCTTATGCTAGTGCAGTTGGCAGTTTGATGTACGCCATGGTGTGTACACGTCCAGATATTTCACAGGCGGTTAGTGTGGTCAGCAGGTTCATGGCGAATCCGGGAAAGGCGCACTGGGAAGCAGTAAAGTGGGTCCTAAGGTACTTGAAAGGTACCGCGAATACGGGTCTGTGTTTTGGTGGAGATACATGTCAGATTGATGGGTTTGTTGACTCTGATTATGCGGGTGATCTAGATAGACGGCGATCTACTACTGGTTATGTATTCAGGATACATAGAGCTCCAGTTAGTTGGCGATCGATGTTGCAGGCTACAGTGGTACTTTCTACTACAGAGGCCGAGTACATGGCCATGGCGGAGGGAGTGAAGGTAGCATTGTGGTTATGGGGCCTTCTAGACGATTTGGGAATTGAACAGGAGAACGTGAACTTGTGGTGCGACAGTCAAAGTGCGATTCACTTGGCAAAGAATCAAGTTCATCATGCTCGTACCAAGCATATCGATGTCAGGTATCATTTTGTGCGGGATGTCATAGAGGAAGGTGATATTTCTCTCATGAAGGTGCACACGAATGAGAATCCAGCAGACATGTTGACCAAGGTGGTCACAGGTAGCAAGTTTAAGCATTGCTTGGACTTGCTTCATATCAACCCGTGTTGATTTGCCCAAGAGGGCATGGCCCTTTGGGGCGGTGATGGGGTGAGGTGGAGACTATATGAAGAACAATTGCAGAACTACGATTAGCTTGATCCCGGTGGATGGTACGTAGGCAGTCACGGTAAAGTGACGCAGCAGGTTTGGCCTGGTTTGGCCGATGGTGATCTCTCTGGTGATGTTCGCGGTGTTCTTATGGTATTCGTCCATAATTTGAGGTTTATCAAATGATGTACGAGGTGGAGAATTGTGAGAGTGGGGGCCACTCACGTGCCATGTGAGAAAATATTCGCGTGAGGAGCTCAGGTGCCCATTCACGCGTTTTGAAAGTCACCCGAAAGGCCCACCAATCCCTTATAAATATCAAGGTGTTCCTAGGGTTTCGGGTCAAGGGGATAAACTCGTGAGGATTTTAGCCGGCTGCAGTGCGGGGAAAAACACGCAGTGGGGAAAATCGCTAAAGTCAGAGAGAGGTTTTTTTTTTTGGCGGCTGAGCAGAAGAATTTGCAGCAGTTGTTGAGAGAGAAAAGAGAGATTTTGAGGAGAGAAAAAGAGGGATTTACAAAAGAGAGGTTAATTTCTTTTGGGTAAAAATTAGATCTTTTTTCTTAGAGACGAGCTTGTGGATTGTACAAGTCGTCGGTGTTCTTCTCATAGTGGAATCTCCCCTCACCCCTCCCGTGGACGTAGGCAAGTTTGCCGAACCACGTAAATCTCGTGTATTTATTGTTTTCTGATTGTTGGCTATTGCTTGTAGGTTCCCTCAATATTCAGTCTTAGAGCTGATGAGAGGAAGAGTGTATATTTCACTTTGATGAAATATATCACTTTCGATTCTTGTTTCCTTTGAGAAATAAGAATTTCACTATCTATTCTCGTTTCCTTTGAGAAACAAGAATATAGAGGTTGATTTGTGCTTTTGGGTCAACAAAAGCCAGGGCTTTCTCTTAGGTGATATCGCTTCCGCGGCGGTGGGCGTGACTCTGTGCCCAAACACAAAACAATGTGCATGGAAAAATAAAACAAAACCTCCTAAACCATTCATATAACAGTCTCTTTAATAAAGTCCTACAAGCAATCATGGGGTCATTTCACTCATTATCCATGGAAAAAGCTCTTCTGATAAAGATAAAAGAATGGAAGGAACCAAACTAATGTAGGAGTTTCTCTATAACTTTATTGGCTGCATATGCAAGTTCGATGTATTTTCCTGTAAAAAGTTTCTGAACCTAAATGTAATTTTGGCATTTTCACGATCAACAAATTTTTCATTGATTCTTTCATTTTCCCTCCCAATGTTGATCTATCATTCATCCATGCCAGCTAAGAGGTCTTCAGGGCCTCAGGCATTAACATTCCCCTATACATTTCACCTATAAAGGCCCAAATCGATTGCTTAAGTAGCTAGCTATATAAAATTATAAAAAGCAAACTAAAACCGACTACTTAAATGATTCTCTTGGTAAAATTATAAGAGCAAACTAAATTGTATGAACTAGATAGTGTTGATTCTTTTCCCCCAGCTTAGAGTAGCATTCCAATGTATTTAGCAATTGTTTTTTTATCTTATAAATATGCATTTAGCAATTGTTAAAATTGAATGGAATGAAATAATTTGGTTCCTAGGCTCGTGGGAGATTTCTCTCCAGTCTTATCTTCCATTTTTTTTGTAATTCATTTGAAATTCAATTTTCTCATCAATTCTTGCTTGACAAACAATTATAGTTTTCATTCACAACTACAATATGAATCGAAAAGGGATCTTACTCAGACTTATAGCAATTAACTGAGAAAAGAAATCGACTGAACCGAAACCCTAAAGAATCAAAAAGAACAAATAAACAACTGAATGAAGTCCTTACCTGAATCCGAAGCCAGAGAGAGAGAGAGAGGATCGGGACTTGAAACCAGAGAGAGAGAGGCAGGGGGAGAGGGGGAGAGGCGGCGGCAGGAGGGGG
>BQKN01065718.1:439741-471974 GCA_022839385.1 Asparagus kiusianus | reverse complement strand
GGATCGCGAAAATTCATCTTTCTTAAAAGATCGGGTCGGGATTTGATAAATGACAAAGGGTGGGGTGGAATTTGAAATCAGTGGTTTTGAGCTTTCAAATTCCTCTTTGTCAATTGATTTAAAATCAAGGCCCAAATCAGAACCCAAACTAGATATTTGGATTTGAAATACCCTGGATTTTAAATCCAGGCCCAAATCCAAGTTCCCAAACACACCCTAAAAATATAGAAAAATATAAATGATAATTAACGTAAATTTTCTTGAAAATCACTGTCACTAGGAATCTACTTAGAACCTTGTTATCCTTTAGTTTATGAAGGAAACATTAAAACACTCTAGAACTGTCTACACCTTCTTCGACTTTGATTGCATCGTCAAAACAACAAACCACAACATAGATGGATAGATAACTTCAACTGCAGAAAGCAAAAATTAACACGGCCCTAATTCACCTAAAGGGTACATATAGTTATTTGCATTTGACAAATAGTAGTGCCAATTATCTATTCAGGACATAATACTAACCGACGAATTGGTTAATATGTCTATTCTGTTGTGTTTCTTCCCAAATCTCATAAATGAATAGTGCATTGTTTGACTAGGATGATTGAAAGGCTAGTCAATATGAAGAATGCAAAGGGTGGAAATTTGAACAGCTAATGCATAGGAGGATGAAGTGATGCATTAATGAGTATGCTTCTTGAACTTCTTTTTGAAGCCTATAAAATGATGTGTGTTAGTGTTGAGAAAGTCATCCTCTTAGTGAGAGGGATGATCCTCTTAGAACTCTTGAGTGATCGGTGTTCTCGGGTTCTTTGAGTGATACAGTGCGATGGTAGCCTTCTTGGAACTCTTGAGAGGTTTTTTCAGGTTCCTTGAGAGATGTGAGATGTGCGAGGGATCTCAAGTTTGTCCGTGCAAAACTTATATCACTTGTATCACTTGTATTGTATTAGTTTGTAAAGATAGTGGATTTTCCTAGAGGGATCCATGGACGTAGGTATGTTCTGTTGGACTTAATCGTGATTAAATCATAGAGATTAAACATCGAGAGCGGAAGCTTATACCTGAATCCATAGCTTGGATTAGAGTTAGGGTTTTGATGATTTTCTAATCTTAGGGTTTCTCTCTTGAGTATCTCTTTAGATGGGGATAAGAGAATGAGAGTGGCTAACCCTAGATTAGGGACCATAACCCCATATATATAGGTGTTGTACATTTGTAATTTGGCCTCTCATCAAATTACAATTACAACATGGTATCTGCACATTTATCCCATGATTTATTTAAATACTCATTAACCTAAATTGATTGATCACTTTAAGTGGGTTATCCTTAAAGATAGTAATACACGTTGATTAATCATATGTGCCCACAATTAGATTTAATTAGATTTAAATCTAACAATCTTCCACTTGGGCACCATATGATTCCTTAAAGTGTGTATAACCTTATGAGCTCAAAAATTGCTATCACTGAAAAGAGTATTTCCAAACAATCTCGTCCATTGACTATATCAATATAGGATCAAAGCGGTCTTCATCACATTTATCGTGACTTGACCCATCAATGGTCACAAATATCAATACAATCAAACAACATAGATCAAACAAGGTTGTGCAGCATGAAAATTACACGCAATGTGATCAGTACATGTTTATTTTCAACTGGTCCTACTTTAAACTTTAGTGAGGTCAACCTCAAACATAATGAAACAGAGTTTCTTAACTGAAGACTTTATTCTGATCAGACAACATAATCAACCATAAAGCACCATAATTGCAAACTCCCACTAAATCATGATATCCTCAAACAATACCACACCCATATGAGCAGTGTTCTCATGAAAGACCTTAGGTGGCAATCCTTTAGTAAGAGGATCAGCTATCATGGAGTTTGTCCCAATGTGCTCTATGGATATTTGTCCACTCTGTACCCTTTCTTTCACAACCAGGAACTTAATGTCAATATGTTTTGACTTAGTTGTGCTCCTGTTATTGTTGGAATACATAACGGCGGATTTATTATCATAATATAACCTTAGTGGTCTTTCCACATTTTCCAAAATACGCAGTCCCGTGACAAAATTTTGCAGCCAGATTCCCTGATTGAATGCCTCATAGCAAGCTACAAATTCTGCTACCATAGTGGAGGAAGCTACGAGTGTCTGTTTGACACTTTTCCATGATATAACTCTTCTTGCTAACATATAAATGTAGCATGATGTAGACTTTCTGCTATCTTGGCATTCAGCAAAATCAGAATCAGAATACCCAATGACCTCCCACTGTTCTGATTTCCTGTATGTGAGCATATGATCTTTTATTTTTTGAAGATACCTCATAACCCTTTTGACTGCTATCCAATGATTCATATCAGGGTTGCTTAAGTATCTACCTAACATCCCAACAATGTACGCAATATCCGGACGCGTACACACCTGAGCATACATTAGACTTCCTACAGCTGAAGCATAAGGAATCTTCTGCATTTCCTGAATTTCAAGGTTGCCTTTAGGGTACTGATTGAGACTAAACTTGTCTCCTTTAGCCACAGGGGTGTCTTCTGGTGTGCAGTCCTACATGCCAAACCTTTTAAGTACTTTATCGATATAGCTCTTTTGTGATAATCCAAGAATACCCCGAGAGCGATCTCGATGTATCTGGATTCCTAATATAAAAGAGGCGTCCCCAAGATCTTTCATCTCAAAATTATTTGATAGAAATCTCTTGGTTTCGTGCAACATGCCTATATCATTAATGGCAAGCAATATGTCATCGACATACAGAAACAGAAAAATATACTTACTCCGACTGAACTTGTGATATACACAGTCATCAACAATGTTCTTCTCAAAGCCAAACGAGATAATTATTTGTTGAAACTTGTAATACCATTGACGAGGAGCTTGCTTGAGTCCATAGATGGATTTTCTTAACTTGCAAACCATATTCTTTGGATCTCTTGACACAAAGTTTTCTGGTTGTACCATATAGATCATTTCATCAATGTCGCCATTGAGAAATGCAGTCTTAACATCCATCTGATGAAGCTCAAGATCAAAGTGAGCAACAAGTGCTATGATTATTCTAAAAGAGTCTTTCGATGAAACCGGAGAGAAAGTCTCTGTATAATCAATGCCTTCCTTTTGAGTAAAACCTTTAGCTACAAGACGTGCCTTATACCTCTCCACATTACCGTTTGCATCCCGCTTGGTTTTAAAAATCCATTTACAACCAATTGGTTTTGCACCTTCTGGTAATGGGACAAGTTCTCAAACCTTATTGTCTTGCATAGACTTGTACTCTTCATTCATGGCATCAATCCACTGTTGAGAGTTAGAACTTTTCATGGCCTGAAAGAAGTTGATTGGATCATCTTCCAACATTCCATTACATTCCTCATGTTCTTGGAGAAATACAATTTATAATCATCCGTAATAGCATTCCTCCTTTCTCTCATGAATCTCCTTAATGACACTGGTTCTTGAGGTTGTTGAGTTTGTTCTTTTGGAACAGGGAGTAGTTCAACATTATCATATTGAGGTTCTGGATTTACTTCTGAGCAACAATAGGTATGGGAACCTGGTCAAAAGTAACTGTATGGATTGGGTCTGAAGTCAATTCCTCCTCAAAAGCAATGTCTCTAACCTTATTTCTCCCCCCAAACTCAACATCCTCAAAAAATGTTGCTTTTCCCGTCTCAAAAATATTCCTGAGTGTGGGATCATAAAACTTATAGCCCCTAGAGCGTTCAGAATACCCAATAAAGTAGCTGCTAACTATTTTAGAGTCCAATTTCTTTTCATTTAGCTTATTAGGCCTTGCCTCAGCTGGACATCCCCAAATATGTAAATGCTTTAAACTGGGCTTTCGACCAGTCCAAAGCTCATAAGGTGTTTTAGCAACTGCTTTACTTGGTACTCTATTCAGAATGTAAGCTGCTGTCTTTAGTACTTCTCCCCAGAGTGACTCTGGTAAAGAAGAATGATCAATCATACTTCTTACCATATCCTTAAAAGCCCTGTTTTGTCTTTCAGCTATATCATTCATGCTAGGTGAACCTGGCATGGTGTACTGTGAGACAATACTGCATTCCTCTAGGTATCTAGCAAATGGTCCTGGACGTTGTTCATCTGAACCATCATATCTGCTGTAGTACTCACCACCACGATCAGATCTAACGATTTTAATTCTTTTGTTGAGTTGATTCTCAACTTCAGCTTTATAGACTTTGAACATGTCCAGAGACTCAGATTTCTCATGAATGAGATATAGATACCCATAACGTGAGTAATCGTCTATGAACGATGTAAAATATTGTTGACCATTCCAAGATGCCGTAGGGAATAGCCCACAAATATCTGTATGTATCAATTCTAAGACTTTTGAAGATCTGTTGGCACCTAATCTCTTAACTTTGGTCTGTTTTCCCTTGATACATTCAACACATACGTTGAAATCTGAAAAATCGAGAGAATCCAAAGTGCCATCAGACACAAGACGCTCAACTCTACCTTTTGAGATATGACCCAAGCGCTTATGCCATAATGTCGCTGAATTTTCCTTATTTAATTTACGCTTCGTACCACGTGATTCCACATGTAAGGATTCATTATAGGAAGCAATTGTATCAAGCAAATATAGGTTGTCATAAGTACTTAAGTAACCAGTTCCCACAATATTTGAATTAAAAGATAAACTGAATTGATTGTTTCCGAATGAACAATAATAACCTGATTTGTCCAATACAAAAACAGAAACCAAATTCTGTCTAAAAGACGGTACTACAAAAGTATCTTTCAGATCCAAATAAGAACCAGTTCCTAACAACAACCTAAAATGCCCAATTTTCTCCACATCTACCGATTGTCCGTCGCCCATAAAGATGTGTCTTTCAACATCACTTGGCTTTCGGTAGCTCAGGCAACCCTGCATAGAAACACTTATGTGAGTAGTAGCACCAGAGTCTAACCACCAAGTGTTTCTATGTACTGAAGCTAAATTAACCTCAGAACAGATCAGAGTAAGGAACGTACCCTTATTAGCACGCCAGGCGTGATATTTGGTACAATCCTTCTTTACTTGTCCAGGCTTGTTACAGAAGAAACAACTCTGATTGTCCTTATGTTGTTTCTTCTGAACTGGACTGTTAGCAGCTTCATTTTTATTCTTTCTTTTCTTGCCCTTATCCTTAGAGGCATAGGCCAGATGAGCACTTTCTGTCTTATCTTGCTTCAACCTGTCTTCTTCTTGCACACAGTATGAAATGAGCTCATTTAGAGTCCATTTCTTCTTTTGGCAGTTATAACTGACCTTAAACTGATTGAATTATGCAGGAAGAGACAGCAGAACCAGATGCACCAATAACTCATCGTAAAAGATCGAGTTAAAGTGCCTTAAGTTTTGAAGCAATATGAGACATTTCCATAATGTGCTCCCTGATATTTCCTTTGCCCTTATACTTCATCGAAATCAAGCGAGCTAAAAGCGTGCTTGTTTCTACCTTATCGTTTTTTGCAAAACATTTCTCAATTTCGGCAAGGAAATCTTTAGCCAGAGTAATCCCTTCGGATTCTATGCCCCTAAAGGCTTCCAGAACGTCGCGCTTAATTAATGATCATAAGACTCATGCGATTTGAACGCTCCCATTTCTCATACTCCTTCTTAACATCAGGAGTGCTATCCGTATTAAGAGGTTGGGGTTGTTCAGTTCTTAATGCAAGGTCCAGATCTATGCAGCCAAGAACAATTAATATGTTCTCTTTCCAAACCTTGAAATTTGTCCCATTAAGCATGGGAATTGAGTTGATGTTAGCAGAAATTGATGCAGCAGATGCATTAGCTGAAATAAATAAAAGATACTCACATTATTATCCGTATTTAGTAATCAATAAAATTCAAATAATGACAAATCCCATCTCAAGATATCTGACACAACATTAATATCAAGTCTTTGGACAGTAATATTAACTTGTAAGTGATACCTTGTTGCAATGATCAAACATTGACAATAAATCATGTAAAATAATGAAACTATCTTTGGATCGATTCATTATTCACATGTTTAACCTTATAATTGTCACACGTTTATCATCGCAGATGTGTATGCAGTCTAAATAAATATTAACCTTCCTTTGGGCTGATTAAATATTTACACGAAAGCATACACACAACTATCTAACATCCCTCATGACTAATCTACATAAGAGAGGTTACTTTGGCAACTTCTTGTTTCAATCAATCATTTGGAATGAGAGACAAAAATAATGCCTTAGTGTCATATTATTTGAATTAAATAATTGATTAACTACCAAATTTAATTCAAATTAAATAATTTAATTTAAATTAACTAAATTTCTAAAAATCTTAATTAGGGCATCATAGCTTAATTAATTAAATTAAGCACACTCAAAATTTGGGCCCATAAATTATGTTTTAATTGAAATATTCAATTAAACCAATCTTTAAATTGTTGTAGGCCCATAACCAAATGAACTTAAATGGGATATTCTCGTTCAGGCCTACAAAAAAATTAACAAAACTTTATTTTGTTTAGAAAGGAAAAGCCCAGGCCCCATAACTTAATTGCATTAGGTGGGCTAAGCCTGGACTCCAACGAAGTCCTCAAAGGACCTTCGTCAGCAGTTCCTATCCCCAAATGAAACCACAGCCAACTCGCCCAAAAACAAAGCTCACCCGAAGCTCGTCAAAAGAAATCCCAAATGAGCTGACGAGACAAAATCTCAAGCTCGCCCAAAATCAAAGATTCGAAGATCGCCTGAAGAAATTTTGAAACCGAAGTTCGAGCTCGCCTTCAATTTTGGGGCTCGAGCTCGCATGAGGTTGAAGAACTCAACCTCGCCTGAAACCAAACCGAGCTTGCCTGCCTGAGGCTCGAGGGTCGAGCTCACCTTTGAGATCGAGACTTAACCTCGAAGCTCGCCTGAGAACGAGCACGAGGCTCGTCTGAGCTTCGAAGGATTAAGGCTCTCCTGAGATCCGAACGTCGGGTACGCCTGAGTCGAGCCAAGGCTCCCTGAATTGAGCACGAGGCTCACCTGAGAACGAGGGTCGAGCATCGCCTACAACGAGGTTCGAGCTCTCTTGAGTTAAACCCGAAGATCACCTGATTGTTTGAACACGAGGTTCGCTGAAATTGTTCGAACACGAGGTTCGCTAAAATTTGAACATGAGGTTCATCAAGAGTTGGAACACGAGGTTCAACTGAAACAAACATGAGGGTCGTCAAAATTCGAACACGAGGTTCGACTGAAGCTTCAAACACTAGGTTCGTCTGGAGCAAACCGAGGTTCGCTGAATCACACCGAAGATCGTCAGAAGCCTTTCAACAAGGCTGAATCGAACACGAGGTTCGTCAGAAGCAAATCGAAGTTCGCTGGAATCAACCGAAGTTCACCCGAGAACTGGTAAGTCCTCAAGTCCTAAGTTTTCTTTCACCCGTTAGGGTTCAGAACTGAAGCGTCGCTGCCGCTTGGGCTGCCGCCAACAAACACCCCTTAGGGTTTCGTTCTAAAAACCGCCGCCGCCACTGACAGTGGGGCTGCCGTCGATACAACTCCGACGAGCAGTTGGAGAATGACGGCGAACCAAAACAAAAAACCCATTTTTCTTTCGATTTTGACCTCAAACAATCAGATCCAAGCCTCAAAAATGAAATCAAACCAAAAAGAATTGAACTTTACAGTTCATGAGTGTTGTAGATCCCAAAAAACGAAAGAAAAATCAACCAAAAAAATGAAATTTTACTGTTCTTCCGTGAACAGTTCTGAAAAACAGAGATTTAAGATAAAAAACCCAATTTTAACAAACTTAAACCCCTAACAATTAATCACGGGTGGCTCTGATACCACTTGTCGGACTTAATCGTGATTAAATCATAGAGATTAAACATCAAGAGCGGAAGCTTATACCTGAATCCATAGCTTGGATTAGAGTTAGGGTTTTGATGATCTTCTAATCTTAGAGTTTCTCTTGAGTATCTCTTTAGATGGGGATAAGAGAATAAGAGTGGCTAACCCTAGATTAGGGACCATAACCCCATATATATAGGTGTTGTACATTTATAATTTGGCCCCTCATCAAATTACAATTACAACATGGTATCTGCACATTTATTCCATGATTTATTTAAATACTCATTAACCCAAATTGATTGATCACTTTAAGTGGGTTATCCTTAAAGATAGCAATGTTGGGGAATCCGAAACAATCAAATCAGATCCTTGCCCTTCCGGACCTTGTGTTGAAAGTAGGAAAGTAGGAAAATCACCACAAATAAAGATCTAACCTTGCAAAACAGTAAAAGAGACGAACACACAGATTTAACGAGGTTCGGCAACGTGCCTACGTCCTTGGGAGCCACACCACACAATTCTTTTATTAATTGAAGAAGAAAAATACAAGCTCTCAAATAAGAGATTAATCTCTCTGAGATTCTCTCTCTCTGCCGTCAAAAAGTTCTTTTTTCTTGTTTTTTTCTGAAACCCTAGAATCGGGTTACATATATATAGGAATCCCAGATCAAAACAGATTCTGAAACAAAAAGGAAACTACCAAATTTACTCACGGTCAACCGCCACGGTCGACCGTCAGGTCTCCCGGTCGACCGCCACGGTCGACCGTCAGCAAAACCCGAGACAAAAAATCCTACAGGGTTGGCGCGGTCGACCGCCGCGGTCGACCGTCATCAGCTTCATCTCCTCCCATCTTGCGTGCACGTTCGCGGCCGACCGCCACGGTCGACCGTGCAGTTGTCTGGCTGTTTTCTTCGTCGTTTCTTCATCTTTTTGATTTCGGCTCGTGCATGGACTTTGGGTCTACACCTTAGACTAACAATCTCCCACTTGGAGACCAAAGTGCCATCAGTGAGTTTGCCCGAACTCCCCCTTTCTCCATGAGCTTCTTTTCCTCCCCGGAAAAATTCTTTCTTCAATCAACAATATCCCGGCGTTCTCGCCGATACTCGTAGTGTGGCTCCGCCTTCATCTTCTACTCGTGAAGGCCAACTGAAGTTGCGCACAACTCCAGTTTCTTAATGGTGACTGCCTTCGTCAACATGTCCGTCGGATTTTGACTCCCCAAAATCTTCATTAAATTCAACTTTCCATCTTCAACTAGCGAGCGTATAAAATGGTATTTGATGTCGATGTGCTTCGTTCTAGTATGATATACTGGATTCTTGGCAAGATGTATAGCGCTCTGGCTATCACAATAAAGAACTCCTCTCCCTTGCTTCAGATCCAACTCTTCCAAGCACCCGTTCAACCATATCATCTCCTTGCTTGCTTCTGTCACCGCGACGTACTCAGCCTCAGTTGTAGATAAAGTCACAATCTTCTGTAGACGTGAGACCCAGCTCACTGCTGTCGATGCTAAGGTGTAAATATACCCCGTGGTGCTCCGTCTCGTATCATGATCACCGGCGAAGTCCGCATCCACGTATCCCTGCAGCACCAACTCCTTCCTCCTGAAACATAGTGGCTTATTTGTTGTCCCCCTCAAGTACCGCATTATCCACTTCACGGCCTCCCAATGCTGCTTCCCTAGATTGCTTGCAAATCGGCTCACAACTCCCACTGCATGGGCGATGTCTGGCCTCGTATAAACCATCGCATACATGAGACTCCCAATGGCCGAAGAATATGGCACCCTGCTCATATGCTCTCTATCTGTATCTGTCTTAGGTGATTGCTCCTCAGATAGCTTAAACTGACCTCCAAGGGGTGTGCTAATAACTTTAGCATTCTGCATATTGAATCTCTGAAGTACCTTCTCGATATATTCAACTTGGCTCAACCTCAATGTCCTTTCAGCTTCATCCCTACTGATTCACATCCCTAGAATCTGCTTCACTGCACCCAGATCCTTCATTGTAAACTCCTTTGCTAGCTGCTTCTTCAAGCTGTTTATCTCCTCCAAACACGGTCCTGCTACCAGCATGTCATCAACATATAACAACAAAATAATGAAGCTGGACTCGAACTTTTTGAAATAACAGCAATGATCTGAATTGCATCTTCTGTAGCCATTGTTCTGCATGAAGTTATCAAACTTCTTATACCTCTGTCTTGGAGCTTGTTTCAAACCATACAATCTCTTCTTGAGTTTGCACACCATCTCTTCCTTTCCTTCTTCAATGAAGCCAATAGGTTGCTTCATGTAGATTTCTTCATCTAAGCCACCATGAAGAAAGGCAGTCTTCACATCTAACTGCTCAAGAAAGAGGTCTTCTGCAGCCACCAAACTTAACACCACTCTGATGGTTGTGAGTTTCACAACAGGGGAAAATATCTCCGTGTAGTCTACTCCTTCTCGCTGTTGAAACCCCTTCACTACTAATCTGGCCTTGAATCTCTTGCTTCCATCACTCTCTTGCTTGACCTGGTAGACCCATTTATTATGTAAGGCCTTCTTCTGTGCAGGTAGCTGGGCTAACTCCCATGTCTCATTAGTGAGTAGAGAATCCATCTCCTCCTGCATCGCATGCTCCCACTACTGAGATTCACTCACTTGCATTACCTCTTCATAGCTTTCCGGCTCACCGCTATCTGTCAACAATAAATAATCAAGAGATGAAAGATATCTGGGATTTGGTTTGGGTACCCTGGATGACCTCCAAAGCTCCATGCCCTGGGTAGTTTTTTCTGCCCCTGGAGCCTCCTCCATTCTGTGATCAGAACAAACATCATCTCCTCTATCTGGAAGTTCCTCTATATCCATGTACTCAGATCCACCTGTATCCGTAGTGCTGCTCCCACTGCTTTGGCTATCCTTAGCATTGTCCCTGTCCTTGTACATCACCTCCTTATTGAATATCACATCCTGGCTCCTGATGATCTTCCTGTTCTTCTCATCCCAAAGACGATACCCGAACTCATCAATGCCGTATCCAATGAATATGCACTTCTGTGACTTAGCTTCTAGCTTGTCCCTGACATGGTCACTGATATGAACATAAGCCACACAACCAAATACCCGCAAGTGTGAGAGATTTATCTTCTTGCCACTCCAAACCTCCTCTTGAATCCCAAAATCTAATGGAACTGATGGCCCGTGATTAATAAGATAGGCTACTGTATGCACCGCATCCTCCTAAAATGTCTTAGGCAGACCTGCATGTAATCGCCTGCTCCTGGCACGCTCTGTCAAGGTCCTATTCATCCTCTCTGCAATGCCGTTCTGCTGCAGCGTCCCTGGAGTAGTCCTCTCTAACCGAATACCATTCGTAGCACAGAACCTCTTGAACTCCTCCAGCTCGTATTCTCCACCATTGTCTGATCTCAGACACTTCACCTTCAGATCTGTCTCGTTCTCCACCATGGCCTTCCACTTCTTGAAGATTCCAAACACCTCTGACTTGTGCTTCATGAAGTAGATCCACACCTTCCTCGAGTGATCGTCGATGAAGGTGACATAATATCTCGAACCGCCAAAAGATGATACACTGGCTGGGCCCCATACATCTGTATGAATCAACTCTAGCTTCTGAGCCTTAGGTAGCCTTCCACCCTTCTGGAAACTAACCCTCTTCTGCTCCCTAAAGATGCAGTCTTCACAAACCCCGACTTCCACGGCGTCGATCCCGGTTAGCTTTCCCTGTGAATGTAAGATCTTCATCCCCTTCTCGCTCATGTGCCCTAGCCTGTTGTGCCACAGATCTGTACTCTCTTTGCCAGCTGCAATTGCGAGGGTGTCACTCACATGTAAGTTGAGGTAGAGAGTTCCTAGTTTGTTTCCTCGAGAAACTATCATCGTACCGTTGGAGATCCTCCACGAATCCTCGGTGAATGTCGAAACATAGCCTTCTGCTCCAAGCTGTCCTACCGAAACAAGATTCCTCTTCAGCTTCGGCACGTGTCTCACGTTCTTCAAAGTCCACTTAGAGCCCTTCATCTGAATCTGCACTTCACCCTTTCCAACAATATTACAGGGCTCATTATTCCCTAGATATACTTTTCTAAAGTCCCCTGCTACATAATTCTGAAATAGCTTCCTGTTAACAGTGGCGTGGAAAGAGGCTCCTGAATCGATGACCCAAGAATCCGAATCGCTGTCCATAGCAAGAATCAAGGTATCCTGTACGATATAAGCATCCTTCTCACCCGCATTCTTCTTTGGACTTTTGCAGACTGAAGACATATGGCCCTCCTGGCCGCAGTTCCAACACTTTCCTTTGATAGGCCTAACCTTCGAGTTCGACCTCTTCTTTACTGACTTCGACCGATTTCTGTTCTGGTTTCCTTTTTTCTGGCTTCTGCCTCTCTGTTCAAAACTTAGAGTTGAACCTGAACCTTCTGATTTGGACGATTTTCTTCTAACCTCCTCGGATAGAATCATGCTAACCACCTCACTCAGCTTCAACTTCTCCTTCCCCGTCGAATTGCTGATTGCCGTCACACAACCTGCCCAACTATCCGGTAACTGCGATAGTAACAATAGGGCTTGCACCTCGTCATCAAACGTGATGTCCACGGAGATAATCTGATCAACAATCGTGTTGAACTCGCTGAGATGCATCGTGAAGGACCGTCCTTCTGCCATCTTAAGGTTGAAAAGAGTTTTGACTAGATGCACCTTGTTTACTGCCGACGGTTGCTCATACATCTTCGCGAGCGCTTCCATAAGCCCCAACGTCGTCTTCTCCTTCAAAATATTATGGGCTACTGATTTGGCGAGCGACAACCAGATTTGCCCTAGAGCCTTCCTATCCAGTATCTCCCAATCACCATCTGACTCCTCCTTTCCCTTTTCCTTGCCTATCAACGGGCGATACAAGTCCTTCTGGTACAGATAGTCCTCCATCTGCGACTTCTAGTAGGCGAAGTCTGAACCATCAAACTTTTCGATCTTTGATTTGTTTTCCTCTGCCATGGCTTTCACACAAATTGCTGAATGAAGCTCTGATACCAGTTGTTGGGGAATCCGAAACAATCAAATCGGATCCTTGCCCTTCCGGACCTTGTGTTGAAAGTAGGAAAGTAGAAAAATCACCACAAATAAAGATCTAACCTTGCAAAACAATAAAAGAGACGAACACACAGATTTAACGAGGTTCGGCAACGTGCCTACGTCCTCGGGAGCCACACCACACAATTCTTTTATTAATTGAAGAAGAAAAATACAAGCTCTCAAACAAGGGATTAATCTCTCTGAGATTCTCTCTCTCTGCCGTTAAAAAGCTCTTTCTTCTTGTTTTTTTTCTGAAACCCTAGAATCGGGTTACATATATATAGGAATCCTAGATTAAAACAGATTCTGAAACAGAAAGGAAACTGCCAAATTTACTCGTGGTCGACCGCCACGGTCGACCGTCGGGTCTCGCGGTCGACCACCACGGTCGAACGTCAGCAAAACCCAAGACCAAAAATCCTACAGGGTTGGCGTGGTCGACCGCCGCGGTCGACCGTCATCAGCTTCAGCTCCTCCCATCTTGCGTGCACGTTCGCGGTCGACCGCCGTGGTCGACCGTGCAGTTGTCTGGCTGTTTTCTTCGTCGTTTCTTCATCTTTTTGATTCCGGCTCGTGCATGGACTTTGGGTCTACACCTTAGACTAACAAGCAATACACATTGATTAATCATATGTGCCCATAATTAGATTTAATTAGATTTAAATCTAACATGTTCGATCGAACCACATATAAAACTGTTTCTATTGTTTTGTTGCTTGCACTTTCTTCTTGTGTGTGGTTGCTTATGTGCTCCATAATCTTCAGCAATTAGAAGTTGGGGCTCAAATACTAGTCTAACAACACAATATCACAATATATTTGTTGTATAAGTAGCACTTCCTTACCTATTAACATCAAGGTTCCCCGAGGCAATCCACGCATAGTACCAAGAATACCCTTCTTTTCTTTTTTTCGAAATAAAAGATAAATGTAACTTGATATTGTTGGAGAAAATGGGTTGCAAAAAATGAGTTCCTATGCATAGGTTTTTATTTATTTATTTATTGGTACTTAAGGACCTTTCCTGGATTTTATACTATTTCATCTTTGTGTTAGCAGGCCATCAATTAGGATTCTCGATGAAATGTATCTCTTTAGAATGTCGCTTAACATCAGCTCCGGCTTAATGAGGACATTAAGAAGGATGTTTATATTAAGGGCCTGCTAACCTTCATCTCAAAGTTTTAAATCCAATTAGACCTCACTAATCCAATTCCTCAAAGTAAAATCAGACAGGCAAAACATCTCGGTACCATAATGAAGTTCACAATCTAGGAGATTGTGGCTAAGATAGCAACTATGACTGAGAAAAACCTCAGTAATTCTATACCCCCTATATTACTAAGAACTTAGCGCACAGAATTCAACCAAGTAGTTCAATAAAGAGAAATAGAAAGGAGCAATCTTGTAACTATTTTTCGTACTTAGATGCTTCTATAGCAGAACACAGCGGCTACAACACATTAAGGATTAGACTTGGTAATAAATAAAAAAGTAATTCTCAAATAGTAACGTTGATTCTGAAAATTACCGGTAGATAATTGGTGTAAAAACCGTACGATCTGGTCATGAAAGTTTTTTAGGCCAACGATGGACAACTTCATAAAATGCCTGCATTGACAAAGTAATGTTTTAGTAGAATACTGCCAAGATGCTATTAGAGTTGCAACGAAAGTAAGAATAAAGAATTAAGAAGGAAGGCTTCTACTTAAAAACTTTGAAGTTTGGATGTGATTTTTGGATTATAATTTTAAACACCAACTTGCTTCACCCAGGTTAAGCACTCTTTTTATGGGTCAAAACCTAGATTTGCGCAAGGCTTTTTTTAATTGTCTTTAAGTACATGGTCGGTCTATGAGATTTGAATATTGGTTGCTCTAATACTATGTTAAAGTTCCTTTCCACTACGCCAAAATTCGAAAGTTGTGGTGTGTTTAAGGGATCTATGTATTTTATACTCAAACAAATTAAGGGATAGCAAATTTCCAAAAGAAAAAAAAACTTCCATACAAAATGGGATAAATTTCAGTAAACCGCCCAATAAACTTGGGGCTTTGGCACTTTACAATCAAGTCTTCATATATAGAGACAGAAGGAGGACTAGGCAAATTAACGGCAATGTTTAGTCTTGTATTTTTTTCCACGGATGATTAATTGTGATTTGCAAGTGCGAACTTAATTCCGCAGATATAAAATAACACATACAAACAGGCAACTTGCAAACATTGCTGTCTCCAACTCGTAGCTGACAAATCGACCGCAAATGTGCACGAACGCAGGAGTGCTTTGTATCAGTTCGCGGTGGACCGCAAACATAGCGGCGGTTGACCACCAAACCCTGTAGGAGGTTGTTGGATTTTGTCGTTCTGTGCGGTCGACCGCGAGCTTTGCGGCGATCGGCCGCGAGTCGGGTCTGGGCTAGGGTTATGTTTTTGACCCGTTTTGTTTTGTGTTGATATATAACCCTAAACACAATTATTAGGGTTAAACAAGAGGACGATTTTGAGCAGACTTTGAGAGAGTTTATTGCATTCTTTGAGGGTGAATCTGGGAGAGATTTTGAGAGCTTCGTTTGAGGGTTTTGTGTGAGATTGTAAACCCTATTTGTATTCTCTTTATCTCTAATAGTAAAAACTCCCCCCTCCTTGCCCCGTGAACGTAGGCAACTTGTCGAACCACGTAAAATCTGTGTCTTGCTGTGGTTTGATCTTGTGTTTAATTTTGTTGGTAATCTTATCTTATTGGTGTGCACTCTTCGAAAGCTTCCGCCGCACACAACAAGTGGTATCAGAGCTTCGGGTTCTACTTGAGGTTCGATTTGGAGGATTCGCTGCAAGGATTCTCATTTGAAGAAGTTTAGATCGTCAACATGGGTGACAAGATTATTGAAGAAAGCACATCGGGATCGTCTCTTTCGAAGGTGATACAGGGTTTGAGCATCAATAACACTAAAATTAATGTTCAAAAGTTTGATGGCAAGATAAACTTTGGTTTGTGAAGGTGTCAGGTGATGGATGCTTTGGATGCCCAGAATTTGGAGGATACTCATAAGTTACAAGAGAAACCTGAAGACATGGAGGAAAATGTTTGGAAGAAGATGAACAATAGAGCTTGTGGAGTTATTCGGTCATGTTTGACGCCGGATTTGATATACGATGTGATGAACGAGACGTCGGCGAAGAGATTGTGGGAAACACTCAATGAGAAGTATCTTACTAAGAGCATTGAGAATCGATTCACTTGAAGAAGAGGTTTTATCAATTCAAGATGAAGAGGGGAGTTTTCATTAGGAAGCATGTCAATAACTTCACAAAGTTGCTTTCGGATATGGCCAGTGTGGACATCATGGTTGAGGATGAAGACAAAAAGATGCTACTATTGTGTTCGTTGCCGGAGGATGATTATGGTACTCTTGTTCTCACTATGATAAATGGAAGAACTACTATTAGCGACAAGGAGGTGACCTCAGCATTTGTAAATTATGAGTTGAGGAAGAGTGATGGCGAATCCTCCGATAAAGCATTGGGAGATGCATTAGCCGTTCGAGGCCGTAGTCCAAACCGCCGCCAGTTCAACCATTCAAAGTTGAAAAATCAAGGTGGCCATAAGAGTATTGGTAGGAATCAATGTGCCTTTTGTAAAGAAAATGGACACTGGAAGAATGTGCCCAAAGTTGAAGGACAAAACCGGGAAGAATAAAGGGAATGATGTACAAGCTTCGGAGGTGAACATTGTCAAAGCAGGTGATGACAACTCAGATACAGATTCTTCTGGCTACTCATGTTCAGCAATACCGTCAGTTTGTTATGCTAACTCTACAGAGTGGATGATGGATTCGGGAGCTACATATCACATTTGCCCCAGGAGGGATGGGTTTTCTAGGTTTGAGGAGCTGGAAAGAGGGGATGTCGTGTATATGGGTAATGATCACGAATGCCCTATTGGTGGTATTGATACAGTTCGGATCCGGATGTGTAACGGAGTGACTCGAGAGCTGAAAGAAGTGAGGTTCGTTTCGCAGTTGACGAAGAACATCATTTTGCTTGGGACTTTGGAGGTAGCTGCCTATCGGGTGATCTTGGAGAATGCGACTCTAAAGGTCACAAAGGGGTCCATGGTGGTGATGTGAGGTGTCAGGAAAAACAACCTATACTACTTGAAAGGAAAGACAGTTACAGGGGGGTCTGGCAGCTTCGATTACCACAAAGGAAGATACTATCAGCTTATGGCACATTAGATTAGAACACACTGGTGATAAGTCCCTGCAGACATTAGCAAGATAGGGACTATTGAAAGGTGGGAAGACTTGCAAGATGGACCTATGTGAGCATTGTGTACTTGGGAAGAAGACCAAAGTGAAGTTCGGTACAACAATTCACAACACCCAAGGTATATTGGATTACGTTCATACAGATGTTTGAGGACTCTGCAAGAACACATCACTTGGTGTGACTAATTATTTTGTCACTTTCATTGATGATTATTTCAGGAGGAATTGGGTATACCCTATAAAGCATAAACATGAGGTCCTGGATATTTTTGTGGAGTGGAAGAAGAAAGTGGAGCTGCAGACAGGTAGAAAGGCAAATATAGTCCGTTCGGACAATGGTGGAGAGTACAAGAGTGATCCATTTCTACAGTTTTGCTGGGATCACGGCATTAGGTGACACTTCACAGTTCGAGAGACACCACAACAAAACGAGGTGGCTGAGAGATTGAACCGTACCTTACTGGAGAAGGTGCGATGTATGATGTCACAGAGTGAATTGTCAAGATCCTTTTGGGCAGAGGCGTTGGTTTATGCGAGCCATCTCGTGATTATATTGTTGTGCACTGCGATACAAGGAAAGTCTCCTATGGAGCGTTGGTCTGGTTCGGTGGCTAGTGACTATGAGTCGCTTTGGATATTCAGGTGTCCCGCTTATTATCATGTTAATGATGGAAGATTGAATCCGAGGGCTAGAAAAGCAGTCTGTGTGGGACTTAGAGAAGGAGTTAAAGGCTTCAAATTGTGGGATTCACAGGACAAGAAGATAGTCATTAGCAGAGATGTCACATTTGATGAGGCGTATATGATGAGGCCTCAAGTCTCTCAGCAGGTGGAGGAAGACTAGACTAGTGGGATATCGTAGCAGGTGAAGGATGATGTGACTCTACACACTCCAAATAGCATTGTATCCATTGAGGCTCCTACAGAGGTGACACTGGGAGGAGAGAGGATGACAGACGGGCATTTGGAGGATACAGTGGATAGTGAGACTCAGGAGCAGGGTCATATTCAGTAGTTGATTGCAGCAAATAGACCGAGAAGGGTGTGATTCGTCGGCCAGCTAGATACAATGATGTGTTTGTTGCATATGCATTATCAGCAGGGATCATTGATGATTCGGTTCCTTATACATTTAGGGAGGCAGAGTCTAGTTCTAATTTAATCAGGTGGAGGGAAGCTATGGAGGAGGAGATGCACTCTCTTCAGAAGAACGACACTTGGGAACTTGCAAAGTTACCTAAGGGTAAGAAGGCTATTGGATGCAGGTGGATGTATGCAAAGAAAGAGGGATCTTCTATTAGGGACATTCGGTACAAAGCCAGGTTGGTTGCCAAGAGGTACGCCCAGCTTGAGGGCGTTGATTACAACGAGGTATTTTCACCTGTTGTGAAGTATTCATCGATTAGGATTCTTTTGGCATTGGTAGCATAGCTGGATTTGAATTTGGTCCAGATGGATGTTAAAACAGCCTTTCTATATGGAGACTTAGAAGAGGAGATCTACATGACACAACCCATGGGGTTTAGAGCACCAGAAAAAGAGGATTTGGTGTGCAAACTGAAAAAGTCTCTTTACGGATTGAAACAATTACTGAGATAATGGTATAAGAGATTCGACAATTTTATGATTGACTAAGGGTACACGAGGAGCCCATATGATCCATGTGTTTACATGCACAAGCTACAGGATGGTGAGTATATCTATTTGTTGTTATATGTTGATGATATGCTTATTGCTTCCAGGAATTATTCGGCTATTCAAAAGTTTAAAAAGGAGCTGTCATCCGAGTTTGAGATGAAGGATCTTGGAGAAGCTAAGAAGATACTGGGTATGTAGATCATGAGAGACAGGGTGAAGGAGAGATTGAAGCTTACACAGAGGAGTTACCTACAGAAGATGTTGAAGAATTTCAGCTTTGATGGCAATGCTAAGGCAGTGAGTACTCCATTGGCTCCCCACTTCAAACTTTCAACTAAGATGTTACATGTTTCCGTTGAGGACAGAGAGTACATGTCAAAGGTTCCATATATCAGTACAGTGGGTAGCTTGATGTATGCTATGGTGTGTACGAGGCTAGATTTATCACAGGCCGTGGGCATGGTGTCCAGGTACATGCACAACCCTGGGAAGGGTCATTGGGAGGCCGTGAAGTAGATTCTACGGTATATTAAAGGAACCGTGGATGTTTGTTTGATTTTTCAGAAGAATGAGAAGAAAGGGCAGGATTGTATTGGCTACGTGGATTCAGATTATGCTGGGGATCTTGACAAGTGCCGGTCTACTTCAGGATATGTGTTTACATTGGTAGGAGCACCAGTATATTAGAGACGTACACTTCAGTCTACAGTGGCTCTCTCTACTACAGAGGCGGAGTATATGGAGGTGACTGAAGCTATTAAGGAGGCTTTGTGGTTGCATGGATTGTTAGAGGATTTGGGGATTGCACAAGAGACTATTCGAGTATATTGTGATAGTATGTCGGCTATCTAATTGGCAAAGCACCAGGTTTACCATGCATGCACGAAGCACATTGATGTTAGATTCTACTTTGTTCGAGATGTTTTGGATGACGGAGACGTCATGATGGAAAAGATCCACACAAAGGACAATTATGTAGATATGTTGACCAAAGTTATTTTGGGTGCTAAGTTTGGTCATTGTTTAGAGCTATTGAACATTCTTCGATGTTGAGGGCCTTTAGAGGATATTTGGATGAACTACGTGAGGTTTGATTCCTTAGGCAAGAGGATACATAGGTAGTCTTTTTGACGCAACCGGTTGGATTTGTTGATTTTGATGGGGGGAGATTGTTTGAGCTCTCGATTAGGTTCCTGACTTGTTGTGGATTGAGTCCATTGTCGTGGATTTATTCCACTTTGCAACAAGTGGGACATTTGGTTGTTTTGGTGTCGGCTCAGTTTTTGGAGAAACTTCACCGAGGTGGAGATTTGTAGAAGAACGAGGAAAAACAACCCAGAAGTGCATTTGGAGGTCTCACGGTCGACCGCGGCGACTTGCGCGGTCGACCGTAAATGTGCATGAACGTAGGAGTGCTTTGTATCAGTTCGCGGTCGATCGCAAACATAGCGGTGGTCGACCGCCAAACCCTGTAGGAGGTTGTTGGATTTTGTCATTCTATGTGGTCGACCGCGAGCTTTGCGGCGGTCGATCGCGAGTCGGGTCTGGGCCAAGGTTATGTTTTTGACCCGTTTCGTTTTATGTTGATATATAACCCTAAACACAATTATTAGGTTTAAGCAAGAAGACGATTTTGAGTAGACTTTGAGAGAGTTTATTGCATCCTGTGAGGGAGAATTTGGGTGAGATTTTGAGAGCTTTGTTTGAGGGTTTTGTGTGAGATTGTAAACCCTATTTGTATTCTCTTTATCTCTAATAGTAAAAACTCCCCCCTCCTTGTCCCGTGGACGTAGGCAACTTGCCGAACCACGTAAAATCTGTGTCTTGTTGTGGTTTGATCTTGTGTTTGATTTTGTTGGTAATCTTATATTATTGGTGTGCACTCTCTGAAAGCTTCCGCCACGCACTACAAGTTGCGCAAGGCTTTTTTTAATTGTCTTTAAGTACATGGTCTATGAGATTTGAACATTAGTTGCTTTAATACTATGTTAAAGTTCCTTTCCACTACGCCAAAATTCGAAAGTTGCGGTGTGTTTAAGGGATGTAGTTTATACTCAAACAAAGGGATAGCAAATTTCCAAAAGAAAAAAAAACTTCCATACAAAATGGGGTAAATTTCAGTAAACCGCCCAATAAATTTGGGGCTTTGGCACTTTAAAAACAAGTCTTCATGTATAGAGACTGAAGGAGGACTCGGCAAATTAACGGCAATGTTTAGTCTTGTATTTTTTTCCACGGATGATTAATTGTGATTTGCAAGTGCGAACTTAATTCCGCAGATATAAAATAACACATACAAACAGGCAACTTGCAAACATTGCTGTCTCCAACTCGTAGCTGACAAATATTAGTGTATTAGATTAAGAAAAGACTTTAGCGTGCCATTTCCCATTTCATTTTTATACATCAAATTGTTTAGCAACCCACATAGTAGATCAAGAAAAGTAACTAGTATTTTATTATCTATTCACCATCACTATATATCAAGTCATACGTACCTAGTCAAGAGAAAAATGGCTAGTATTTTTTAGCTATTCACCATCACTATACATCAAGTCATATATGTTCAAAGTCAAAGGCAGAATTGATTTATTCGCAACAACAGGAAGCTACTTCCTTAATTTAACTTCCTGTATCATAATTAAATTTTCAATTGCAGGTTGTGTAACTTGAATAGCATATGGTCGTTATAGCACTGTTGAAAAGGGTTGAGCGGATTAAGAGCCGCACATGAAATAGCCAAATGTATGGAGGGAAAATGCTAATGTCACTAAAATGAGCTGCTATCCCATCCTCCGTGACTAGCCAAACTAATTATTTAATCTAAATAGAATATTTTTATAAATCATTTGTCTAATCAAACTAAGTATATAACATATGATTGCTTCCATCAATATGACTGGGAATTAGGGGTGTCCATTCCGGCCACCGGCCCGGACCTGACCCCGGTAGAAATATGGTCGGGCTGAAAAAACCCAGTCCGTGTCTAGTCTGGCCAGGACCCACACTGGTCTGGGTAGCCGTTGGATCAGGCCAGGCTTAGAAGCCTGGCCCCGCTCGGAATTGGACTCGATCCAATGGCTAAAAAAGTAGCCACAAGGCCGAGCGACCTGGACCCTGCTCAGTCCAATGGCTTAAAAACTAGCCATTGAACTAGGATTGGCCTGGCGAGGCCCAGACCCGAGCCAGTTTGGCAGGGTAAATAGCCAAGATGGCTGTTTTTTGTCAAATGACCAAAACGCCCCAAAAAATGGTCAAAAAAACGACGAAGGTTTGAGAGTATTTTGATCCTTTGGCTAGGGGGCTGCTTCTATAGGTAGAGGGGGTTTTCCTTTATTTTTCTCATCCAAAACTCATCTAGTTCTCTCCAATACTCTCTTATTCTTTGTAATACATCATTATACTCTCTTATTCTCTCCTATACTCTCTAATTCTCTAATTCCAATGGCTTCCTCCTCCGACAATGAAGGGAAAAATCTAACTCCTGACACCGAAATAAGTCCTTGTAGGCGTCAAAAATTGCCTATGGGTTCCCGCACGCAGCGCGAAGCGGAGAGAAGACGATAAACATCATTATCCGAGTCAAAGAGGTTTATCTAATGTCGACAAGCATATGAAGTGAGTCGACGATCCGTGTGAAGCAATGGAATAGCAGAATAACGAAGATACGATCCGACCGGGAGTTACGTTTCGCTCACGAAAGACAAAGCGCCCCCCGTATCTCATCCATTCCAAATATGATCCACCCATGGGATATTGTAGATCTCTTCGTCGGCTTTCCTACACACTTTGAATTGCGTAATTCCGAGTTCGAACGACGAAAATACATCGAAAATGACCGAGGCGCACCTGAAAAGTGCCCGGGCCTTAGCGGAGACACTTTGGGTGTCTCCCGGCCTAAAAATGCTGTTTCTAATCTGTTTCGCCCGTTAACCGCCTGGATTTTGCTCCAACTGATCTGAAGCTATCCTAGAACGTAGTAAAGTGGTTATAACTAAAGATAAGAGGTAATCGGTCATTCTTATCCAAAAACTAAGCTCACGAAGCCTATAAATACAGCCCTAGGGCCTTCATTTTTACGGGGCTAGAATTCTTGAGCCTCAGCGAAGCTCTGCTGAATTGGAGACTGAAGAGCCACAAATTTCAGAGAGGAGGAGGAGATCTTGGCGAGTTCTTCGGCATAAAGAAGAAGAGTTCGACAGATCTGCATCCCAGTTCTTCCCTTGAGATTGCACCGTTGCTGTGATCTCGAGAAGAGTTGTTATCTCGCTGTTGCCGAGATAATTGCTTCGGTTTCTTGACTCCTTCGCGAGCCAACAAAATCTGCACTTTGATCTGATCGCTTGGTGGTCCACGGATTAACCCCGACACAGACAAAGATCCCACACAAACAGAGACTAATAAATAGGATATGTGTTTTGTTTGAAGCGAGTTGTAATATTTTTTTATTTTCATTGCGTAGGTGAGTCTTATAAAAAGACAAACTTTTACTTTTGAACATGTTGTAAACGACTGAAGTTGTAATGAGTTCATCAATGCAGATTTTATCTTTCACACCAAACAAGCTAGCGACCACAGTGGGAGCCAACAACCTTGCTTCTAAGGCTGTCGTGCCGTAGCCGTCGATCAAGATCCCAGTGGATGAAGAGGTTGAGTACGAATTCGATCAGCAGAAGTTTGAGGAGTACATCTCCTCCTCCAAATCTTCCTCTCCTCGCAAGTGCAAGAAGGTATCCTCCTGCAGGAAGGTTCGTTGGTCTTCAGATTTGAAGACCCAAGAAGATGGCCTTTGCGCCGCCGCTGCTGCAGTTGCACATCGCAACGTCTCTCTGACGTCCAATGAGACCAGATCTGTAGATCTGAACTCCTCTTCGACCAAGGAGTTGACTACTGAAGGTGCGCCAACTCTATCTAAGAGAGCACGTCAAAGGCAACACCAACGCCTCGTGCACCAACTTACCAAAGCTTTGGAACCAGTTGATGGGATCCGCTATGCGGTGGATCTGAAATCCAAAGTACGCCAAATATCGCGACAGCGAGCAAGCGGTTTCCCCTCCAAACTAATGGCGAATGAATGGGTCTGCGTCAAAAGGACATGTTCAACCCTTGAAGAGCGCATTCAGAAGCGCCGCGCACTACTTGCGCAAGCACGGATTATCGTGCAAGAAGCGCAGAAATTACAGCAGGAAGAGGTGGTCGAGAAACCACAAAGATCTAAGCAGGTTTGGGTGCCGAAGGCCAAAACAGCCCCTCTACCCGACAAGAGACACCAGTCGTGTCTCTCGCTCGATTCCAGATCCAAAGCTGGTTCCCAGCTTTCGTCAACTTCAGATCCCGCTCCTTCTGCCCGCACCTCCGGTGAAGCCCTACGGCAACGTGGACCTATCCGAATTCAGAATTTCATTGAAGGATCGCCTAGATCCTCTACATGAAGATCAAGGCAAAGCTCCCATTAAAGAATGCTTGGGTACTGTAGACAAATCCCGAGCAATTCTTCAGACTGAGGGTCGTACACGACCTCCCAACAAGACTACTCCTATAACCGACCGCCTCGGACTGCGTGTCGAAGTCCAAGAGCTCGTTGAGGTCCCGCGCTCACGAAGGCGTATCTCTAAGAGTGCGACTCTTGAGAGCGCTAACAAGACATTGAATCCCCAGAAGGAAACATTTTCGCTTGACGACGATGACATTGTACCTAGGAATTCGTGCCAACACACGATAGTTTGCTCCGATAATTATGCCGATGAGTTGTACTATTGGGCTGGGGATACGAACAAATCTCGAAAGAGAGATACACGGAAGACGGGCTTTCATTGTCCGTGTACCAACATCATTAGGGCAGTATTATCAACGTTGACCCACGACCACTCCACAGAGGGTCTCGGTATTCCAAAGGCTTTCCTCTGAAGCTTCGAATACCAAGCCAGGGCGTTTCTACAAGAAACGAGCAGCCAAACTTCCAGAAGTCACAATTAACATGGTTGGTAAGGTAAAGTCGACTCGACCTTCTAGTTCTGATCCCCTCATATCGCATCATCTAACCCGGTTGCGATCGGGAACCATTAGACAAAGGGGTTATCAGAGGATGAATAGAGGACTATCCTCGGATGATGAAGCGCCAGATGTCAATTCTGCAGTCGCTTCTAACAATACAGTATCCAGCCTAGGATAATCCCACGAGGCATTCATGATCAACACCGAGCAAATGTGCAAAATCATCGAGGATGCTTTGGCTAAGCAACAAGAGAACTTCAAGTTCGAAATGGAAATAGCTATGATACGAATGAAGGAAGAGCATGACCGACGACTTCAACTCTATCCAATCAACTCGGCGAATCCAGCTGTCGCAACAATGCTAACCAAGCAGGTGTAGGCGTATAAAATTGCCTATGGGTCCCTTAGCATAGCTCGACACGGGGATTCAACGAATCAACGAACCATCGAGTGACGAGGCGACGTGGTTAACGAATTGCACGCAAGCAAAGGAATGCGTTCGCGTGCGGAACCAATCCAACGGTTCGGGAAGTCAACGAGTCGTCCAACCACAAAACAGATTCGAACTCAAACACCAAGGCGGATTTACTGCTAAATAAAGACCCGGACTGTCAAATCAAAGTCCGGATAAATCGAATACAGAACCGGAACACGGGAAACAACGGAAAACACCCCAAGGGACTCGGCAAAAACCGAGCCACCTCAAGGTGGCTCGGCCAAAGCCGAGCCACCCTGAGGTGGCACGGTAGCCGAGCTACCCCAGGGTGGCTCGGCCCAGTGCCGAGCCACCCTGAGGTGGCCTCCCAGATCTGTGCCAAATGCACAGATCTGGTTGCCTATAAATAGGCGGGGTGATTCATCATTTTAAAAAAATTTTAAGAAGAACTTTTGGAGAGCTGAAACTCTGCCGGATTGAGAACTTGTGCTTGAGTTTTTGAGGGCTTGAAGACTTGGATGTTCAGATCTGGTTCTTGGAGAGCACCCGCATCATAAAAGGCAGGATTTCGAGGGAACCAAATCTCAGATCTACGTTGCTACACTCCGGATCAAAGCTTGGTCTTTGATCCCGAGATTTGAGCGATTGTTTCCTTGGTGAAATAATCCCTCCGGCTATTATTTCCTTAGCGAGATAATACCCGTGATATTGTGTAGATCTGTTCGGATCTAGATCGTGCGGTGGTCAACGGATCAACCATCGGCGCAGGCAAACAACCCACGCAAGTGAGTGCCCGGATAACAGGAGCTCGTGATTTGTTCGGTAAACAAGAGAAAAGTTGTAATTTTCATTTCTTTTTATTTGATTTTCGTTGTAACCGGATCTTATAAAAAGACCGGATCTTTGTAGTCGATAAACAATTACCAAGTGTGCAATGAAATCAGTAATGAAGAAAGCAACCATTTTTCCCACGAACAATCTGGCGACCACAGTAGGAGCCACCGATCTCGCTGCCGAGATCGGAGCGTCGCAGCCGCGGATCCCGATCCCGGTCGTGGAGGAGGTCGAGTATGAGTTCGACCAGCAGAAGTACGAGGAGTACGTGTCCTCGTCCGGGTCAACCTCCTCCCGTAAGTCCAAGAAATCCCAGAAGTTCTCATCCAGGAGAAAAGTCCGTTGGTGCGAAGAAGTTGAAGCCACCAACGATAACCTCACCCCGATCGACGCCGAAGTTGCGTCGGGTGAAGTCCCACCGGCCTCTAAGCAGGTCAAATCCGCCATTGAAGGCGTGGTGACTCTCTCCAAGAGAGCTCGCCAGAGGCAGCGTCAACGCCTTGCGAAGCAATTCGCAAAGACCATAGAATCTGTTGACGGGGTCCGCTACAATGCGGATCTGAAGAGCAAACGAGGCAAACAGCCTCAACAACAAATGAAGGGTGGTTCCTCTGAGCCATCAACTATGGAGTGGGTCCGTGTCAAACGGAACCGTTCGACACTGGAGGAGCGTATCCGCAAACGCCGCGCATTATCAGCGCAAGCACGGGCCAAAGCTGAAGAAGCCCGTCGAAAGCTACAGAAAGAGGTGGTGAAGAAGCCGCCATCAACTCGTAGAGTTTGGAGGCCGAAGTCTGAAGCGACGGTTCAGACCAAGGAGCAACAACTACAGCCTCCGAAAGTTCAACCTCCGGCGAATCAACTCAGATCGCCGGTGATTTTCGCAAATGTTCCGGGAGATCCCACAGGACCATCCCAGAAGAGGAAGTCGGTTTTGGAACACCTCGGGCCACTTCCCAAAGGACGAGGCAAAGCTCCAGTTCAAGGACGGTTGGGGCTAATGAAGAAGTCCCAAACGATTCAACATGCTGGGGGTCGCCGCAACCCTCAACATTTGGAGAAAATCGTGGCACCCAAGCGCACAACTTTGCGCATCGAAGTGCAGGAGCCCGCTGAAGATTCACGCCTACAAAGGCGCGTTTCGAGGCGCGTGACTCTTGAAAGCCCAAAGAAGGCAATTCGCCCCTAGAAGGAAACGTTGTCGTCCAATGACGATGACATTATACCTGGGAAATCGTGCCAACACGCGATAGGTTGCTCCGACTATCATACGGACGAGCTGTACTATCATGCTGGGGGTACGACCAGAGCCAGAAAGAGAAGCCCTCGAAGGCTCGAAACTCAGTGTCCTTGTTCAAAGCTCATTCGGGCGGTACTGTCTGAGTGCGACTGTGTCAAAGCAGTCCCCGAGAGAGTTTCTGTGTTCGAAAGACTCAGCATTGAAACGCCAAAGCCAAGGAATAGGCGTTTCCGACGAAGAAGAACAATGGTCAAAGACGGTGAACATTCAAGGGTCACCGCCAACATGACCAGCAAAGGAACATCGGCTCAGGATAACCCCGAGGCGATTCCAGAAATACCCTGACGTGTAACTCGTCTTCAGTCCAGAGCTATCATTCGTGCAACATATGGTAGGATTCGAACAAGAGTACCTTCGGGAGATGAAGAGTCAGATGCCGGCTCAGCAATTGCGTCTGACAATACCGTGTCCATTGAGGGACAGCCCCGCGAGTCGTTCACGATAAGCGCGGAGTAAGTGGCCAAGATGCTCGAAGAAGCCATGGCCAAACAGCAAGAAAGCTTTAGGTTTGAAATGCAAATGGCCATGCAGAACATAAGAGAGATGCATGACCAACAGATTCAAGCAACAAGGCGAACCAAATCGTCATAACCAGAACAACCTGGAAGATGAGGACACAGGTATAAATGAAGTTCACAATACCAATAACCCTCCCATCAATGCAGGGGGTGGTAACGAGAATGCTAGCGAAGACACAGGTGAAAGCCTAAAAATTAAAAACCTCGAGAGCAAAATCAATACATTGATTTCCGCTCAAGAGACGAAAAAGACGGGCATTCCTTGTCCATACCCAAGAGAGTGGGAATCAATCCCATATCCGGCGAAGTTCAGTCTAATTAACTTCACGCCGTTTAATGGGATGGGTTCACCCACTCAGCATTTGATTTACTTCAAATCGCACCTGGGAGTCATCTCTGGTAATGAGCCTCTGATGGTGCGGTCATTCGTTGGCACTCTTCGCAGAGCTGCCTTCGATTGGTATCGTCGCCTCAAGCCAGGAAGCATAAACAGCTGGGACGACATGGAGACTAAGTTTCTCACAAATTTCTTTGACGACGATACCGAGATATCCATCGGATCGTTGCTCGATGAGAAGTAGAAAGACGGGGAGTTAGTCGACACCTTCGTCAAAAGGTTCCGGAACAAGGCGATGAATTGCCGGGATCCGATCACTGAGGAGTTCATCCTCCAGACCTGCCACAATAACTTTTTGCTGGACGTGTTGGAAGCAATAGGCACAGCACCATCCAAGACATGGAAGGATTTGAAGGTCCGAGGGGAGCAAGCAGAGCGATTCCTCAGGAGAAAGAAGGCGGAGAGAGGCCAACCGGCAACGAATCCTCCGAAACAGAACTTCGTCCCAAAAGGGAAAGGTAAAGCTCATGCTAATGCCGTTGATGCTAACCAAACTTTTCAATTGCAACCTCAGCAACAGCAGCAGCAACGAGCGCCACAACAATCGCAGCCGCATTGGCAGCAACGGTCTCAGAAACAAAAATCTTCAGAGCCGAAGTTTCCTAAAGTGTACTCCTTCAAAGATGATGAAGTTCCTGGCATCTTCAAATATTTGTTGGAGAACAACAAAATTCAGCTGCCAGCGATCGTGGATCAAGAGGGAGCCAGCAAAGTGACGGATCCGAAGTACTACGCATACCACAGAGCGGTCCATCACCCTACGAGGTCATGCTACCACCTCAAGGACAAGATCCAGGCGTTAATCGACGTAGGGGTCATAACCCCGAAACCGGCCAAGAATGTGAGAGCAAACGCGGTGTCAATCAGTTTCGGATCGGTGCCTACAACTTGGTTCGAGTCAAAGCGCGTCACCAAAGTCGGGATGAAGACGGTGAATGATGACGCGCACGGACAGCGCCAAAAAGGACTTGTCCCACACACAGCCCCAAATGGTGAAATTCTCTGGGTTCACCCCGACCTGATTGAAGATGAACAATGGGCCGGATCGTCATCCAAGAAGAAGTCAAAAGGGAAAGGGAAGTCTTGTTACGGAGTCTCTGCTATCCCAGGAGAAGATGACGAAAGAATCCCCGCTTTCCCGCTCTCTGAAGAAGAGCAAGAAGTTTTCGCGACCCGGAGTGGAAACGAGTATCACTTCAAATATCCATCTCCTGGTGATCAATTAGCTGAGCAGGGGGTGACAAAACGGGGACCGGCAAAAACTCTCACAGAGCTGGGGGTGATTACGGTTCCTAAACCGGTTGAGGAGGCTTGATGGCATCCGGTAGATAAACAGAAAGAAAAGAGGCCCGAGGAGGTTCAAAATCCGAAGAAGTCTCGTTTCAGTCGTCCGATTGGAAAAGATAAACCGGAGAGTTCGAAAACTCCGCACGTCTTCGACATCATGGCTCAGCTAGCTAATATTCCAGCGCGGATAACGCTATATGAGTTACTACGGCTGTCTAAGGAGACTAGAGAAGCCTTGCAAGAGGCCTTGGCCGATTCAGAAGCATTCCTCACTCGGATCAAACCAGCGTCTGGGGAACTAGATCTATTAGCTCAACAGTGCAATATGGCAGCTAAGAACATTCCCTGCATCACTTTCACCAAAGAGGACATGCAGACAAAGAATTCAAACCACGATCGACCCCTGTACTTCGTCGGGTACATTGGCTCCAGCGAAGTCAACCGAATCCAAGTGGATCCGGGTTCCGCTGTGAGTATTATGCCACTTCGCCTAATGCATAGCCTTGGCATACCAGTCAGCAAATTGGCAGCTACAGGCACGGTCATTTACGGATTCAACACCAGCGGGTCAAGGCCTTTGGGGAAGATCCGAATAAGGTGCCAAATGGGTGATCTGAAGACGGAGGTAACGTGTTACGTGATAGATGCTGAGACATCCTATAACTTACTATTGGGTCGGCCTTGGATCCGTAGTAATGTTATAGTTCCCTCCACTCTACATCAGTGTTTGAAATATGTCGACACTGATGGAAGGGTCAGGACAGTGGTCGCGGATAAGCAACCATTCAAAGGGTATGAGAATTACTTCACAGATTCTCTCCTTTATGGTAACGAATCCGATACGGAACCATCGATCCAGGGCACGGACAGCGGAGAAGAAGCTGATTCCGAGGCCGGATTCGATTACAATGGCGGTTTTGTTTCAAATGACATTGTACCCTTTGTAATCAATCTTGACGATGAACAATCGTCAGATGGCAGTTGTAATTGGCAGCTTGCCGACATTGAAATAAATCATGATTTAGAGTACTTCTTGTCTCTCGATGATGTGATGAAAGGATTATATGATAATCCCGATTTATATATACCGCTTCGATCGTCCTACATAACAAAGGAACGCCTCAAGCATTCTTTCGGGACGACCCTGGTTATCCCGGCCAAAGCAGGAGGGGAAAAAGAAGTGATTTATGGTAAAGGATGGAATGTTTCAATACCAGATCATTTCTTAAGAGAAGATGAGGATGATGACAAATCTGGTCTACACTTATCTAAATATAGTCCGGAAGCACGCATGCTCATGGAAAAACAGGGATATGATTTCACACTCGGGGAAGGTTTATACTTCGATCGAGGTTCCCGTATCCCAGTCAAAGCGGCATATGTACCAAAAGGGAAACCGGATGATTATTACCGTCACAAAAGAGGTTTAGGCTACGTCTCCTCGTCGGATGATGAATGTGGTTGGCAAATTACCGATCAAATTGCTAACAAAGCCAAGGATGGGTACTCGGCAGATTCCTCAGGATGGGACTCCGATGCAAGTTTGGGGGAAGTATTTAAGACCCTAATGTCATACATGACTTCGGCTGATCCATCTACGATGGAGGACGACGATCAAATGCCAACGTGGGAAGACCCATGGGTTCATCACCTGAACATGCAGTATGGTGATAGGTTTGAACAGAGGGAACCCCCCACCGAAGACAAAATAGTCCAAATTAATATGGGCGATGAAGCCAACCCAAAGCCCATATTCATCAGTGATAGTCTTCCTCCAAATGAGAAAGAGGAATTAATTGCTCTTATCAGGGAATACATCGACGTCTTCGCTTGGAATTACGAAGACATGCCAGGGCTCGACCCCAATGTGGCGGTGCACCACCTCGACATCAAACCGGATGCCAAACCTGTCAAACAACAGCAAAGATGGTTTCGTCCGCAGATTATGGAAGCCATCGAGGCAGAGGTTAAGAAGTTGATCGACTCAGGATTTATCCGAGAGGAACAACATCCAGACTGGTTAGCCAACATCGTTCCCGTCATGAAGAAGAATGGCAAAATCAGGATTTGCATCGACTTCAGGAACCTGAATGAAGCATGTCCAAAAGACGATTTTCCTCTCCCAATCACGGATGTCATTATCGACAATACATGCGGATTCGAGAGAATGTCCTTCATGGACGGCTTTTCGGGGTATAATCAAATCAAGATGCACCCGGATGATGAGAAGCATACAGCGTTCAGAACGCCCCTCGGTATCTTCTGCTACACGGTGATGCCTTTTGGTCTGAAGAACGCAGGAGCCACATACCAATGAGCGATGACTAAGATTTTCCAAAAACACCTCAGGAAAATGGTTGAATGCTACGTTGATGATTTGGTGGTAAAAAGCCGCAACAAAGAAGATCACATCAAGGACTTAAGAACGATGTTTGATCTCATGCGGAGTCATCAATTAAAGATGAATCCCACAAAATCCTTCCTCGAAATGTCCAGCGGAAAATTCCTTGGATTCGTCATCACCACTAAGGGTATACACATCGACCCAGATAAAGTGAAGGCGATACATGAATTGCAACCCCTGAGGA
>BQKN01065718.1:392324-434741 GCA_022839385.1 Asparagus kiusianus | reverse complement strand
TCGGCTCACGTAGTTCGTCGGTTCACTTCAGGCGCTCACCGACGTCAATGGAACTCTTGTAAACCGGGTGGTGATGTTCAATCGTCGCTCGTTAATACTGAGCTGTGTGCGGGGACCTATCGGCAATTTTCGATGCCTACAGATACCCCCTCCAAAGTGTTTCGGACTCGTTTCTTTTATAGAAGAGACCGGAATACTTTGGATATGATTGGCCCGGCCTTTAGTCGGCATAAAGGACCTGTGGTTTGCTTCATCTCTCGGCTTCTTCGATTTTCGGTTTATCCGGTGCTTTGTCGAATAACCGAAGTTGTTCCGGCACTGCGTTTATCGCCTGGCCGTCGTCGGAGTCTCGAGTCTACAGCTGGTGAGTTGAATTTGGCTCGTGTCATTGAGTTGACTTTTGAACTTACTATCCCTGTCACATCGTGTTGACTTGGGGTTTCGGATCACTGTATGTTGACTTTTCGTCGCACCGCACTGATTGGCGTCGATTCTTGATGCAACACGCTGAATGGCGTTGACCTAGGGTTACAAACCGCGTGGGTTGACTTTTGTCGTCACGTGTTGACTTTCGTCGCCACATGTTGACTTTTGACACAACGTGCTGTCCGGCGTTGACCTAAGGTTATGCGTTGACCGGCGTCCACCTTAGGGTTTTGAACCGTGTGGGTTGACTTTTGTCGTCACGTGTTGACTTTCGTCGCCACGTGTTGACTTTTGTCGCAACGTGCTGTCTGACGTTGACCTAAGGTTACGTGTTGACCGGCGTCCACCTTAGGGTTTCGAACCGCGTGGGTTGACTTTCATCGTCACGTGTTGACTTTCGTCGCCACGTGTTGACTTTTGTCACTACATGTTGACTTTTGTCGCAACGCGCTGATCGGCGTTGACCTGGGGTTACGCGTTGACCGGCGTCGACCTTAGGGTTTCGAATTGCCGCCCGTTGACTTGTTTTGCAACGTGTTGTATGGCGTTTAACTTTGATCATAACGCACTGACCGGCGTTGACCCAGGGTTACACGTTGACCGGCGTCCGCCCTGGGTTTCTGAACCGTCGAAAGTTGACTTGTGGAATTCATCCATATTTTCAACCGTCGGTGGAGAAAATCAACTTTCGTGGAAACATCGGGGGTATGAACATCAGTCGGGGAGTCAAAACATTGCTCAGGGGTCAAAACATCGCGCGGGGGGTCAAAACCCGAGGAAAACACCCCGGGGTGCCTCGACAAGGCCGAGACACCCATGGGGTGTCTCGGCATTGCCGAGGCACCCCTAGGGGGTGTCTCCCCTTTTGCGGTCCCCCCCTTTCACTTGGCCTTTTCTTGTTTTGTTTTATTTGCTTATGGTCCCCCCCTCCTTTAATTTGAATTTCAAAGAGATATTTTCTCCTCTTCTTTGGCTCAAAACCGAACCCCCTCTTTCTTATTTCGGTTTTTTTTCTTCTTCTTCTTCTTCCTCAAGAGCCCTTTCTTCCATTGATTTGCCTTCACGAATCCATCACTTTCTCAAGGCAAGCTCGGGTTTTGGGTACCCTTTTGGCCGAAGCCTCATCTCCTTCAATTAGGGTTTGTTCTTCCACCTTCGAGCCCAACGAAAACCTCTTTGATTTGGGTAAGATCCCATCCTCAATCCTCTTATTTCTTTGTAAAGATTGCACCTTTATGCTTGTAGTGGATAGGGGTTTATGTAAAAAACTATGCTTTGGGGGTTTTGTGCAAAATCTACAATGGGGGAATATGGCCGAAAGTTTTGGGGGTTTATTTGTAAAATTCGTGGGACTGAAATTTTGGGGGCTTTTATGCAAACATGAACTGAAATTTGTGGCTTTGGTCCATGTCTATTTGATCAAGAAAAGATGTGGGGGTGCTTTATGCAAGAGGATCAAAAGGTTGTTTGAGGGGTTTCTTTGCAAAACAGCCCCTAAAAATTTTGGGGGGCTTATTTGCAAAAGGGGCCACGAATTTGGGGCTGAAATCCACAAAGTTTAAACCCCAAACTCCTGATCAAATTTTTGGTAAAGTCATGTGGAGACTAAACCAAAAGTTTGAGGAGGGGCTTTTATGCAAAATTGGCTGAATTTCGCAAAAGGGTTTATTTGCAAAATTTAACCAAAATTGTTGGTTATCGGGGTGCTAAATGATCAAATATGATGACCACAACCCGGATCACACGTGTCCTTGACCTGAATTTGGCCTTGAACACGGGGGGTATTTTGGGTATTTCACCAAAATTCACCGCGAAACTACGATTATCATTTCGCGTGCACGAAATTTGTAGGTTTAATTAAACTTCAACTGTAAAACCCTATTTATTTATAGGATTTTAGTTCAAGTGTTTAATTTCCCCTTTTTAATATCTCGTGTCTGCATATTGTACCTGATATACTGCCTCTTATTGCAGGTTCGCGATGTCTCCTTGTCGCTCTCGACCTTCCAGGAGTCACTCCCGCTCGCAGCATAGCGAAGAGGAGGCTCCTACGACATCGTCCCCAGTGGCCTCTTTCTTCGGGGGTGAGAATTTTATACTTTCTGTATCCCGGATTGACCTCCCGCGGGTCATGAAGGAAGAACCGATACCCCTCCCGCGGGGGTTAAGGTTTCAGACTTGTTTTGCTTAGCCAATTCAAGTCTTCGGGTATATTGGGGTGATCTCGTGTTGCCTTACACCTTATAGGTCGGGGTACATTATCACGCGATTTATGTGATTGTATACCGTCCTCCCGGTGTAGGGCACTCGAAATCGTCTTCAACAATTATCCCGTGAACAATCTCATTTTGCCTTTATGAGATAGATTTTCTGACCTTATGCTTTGTGATTTGTTGCAGTCGAGTTTCCCGGTGGTAGCCTTCCTTCTCATGCTAACACCGGTCGCAGCCGTGAGGTCTTCTCTTCGGCTTTTGTTAGGCAGGCGATTGACCCGCTCCCGCAGTTCGACAGGGATCGTTCAGACGAATCCTGTCGCTTGATACGGGATGGAGGGCGTCACTGTTTACGCCAGCTCATCACCGATGCTCCTTTTACCGCGGATGCTTCGTCCACTCAGGCTTTGAAGAAGCCGGATTTTCTATTTGGAGATCATATTGAGGATCCCGACACATTGATTCTCCCCGAGGAGCACTGGCTGACTCTTGATGAGGGAGCTCTTCTATATATTCCTTCCGTTTCTCGCCACTATTCCTTCACTCATCTGGAAGGACAGGCCGTGGAGAGACGGATGTCTTGGCACCTCACTGATGACGCTGAGCGGGTTCAGTGCGGGTATGCTTCTCATGGCAAGACCCCCGGTTCTGGCGGATATCATCATGTTCGTGGCCTTCGACCCGGGATCATGGGTCATGACACCGCACCCCCAGGCGAGGTGTTTGCAGCTGCTCCTACCGTGAGGAACTGTTTGGCTCTCCTCGGGAGAAGGCTGCCTCCACCAGACTACCGGTGCTATGGTTGGGCTTCTTCATTACCCAAGGGATGGTGGCCCCGCATGACCGGTTACGTCTTGGGCCGTTGGGAGAAGGATCTGAAGAATAGTGGCTTGTATGTACCTATACGAGCTACTATGTATGGTCTCCCAGTTAGCTGCCGCCATTTCTTGGCGTTGTTAGAGATGTATGTGCCTGATAGCAACACCTTCTTGACCAGTGACGGAGAGTTGGGATTGGCTCTCCATGAGATGCATCAGGTTTCCGGTCTTCCGATGGGAGATTGCCCCTATCAGGAGTATTTTCCTTCTAACCAGCAGTTGGGGTGGTTGAAGAAAGATAACCCCGATATGTATGACACTCTCTGGGACCTCACCTGTCATTATCACACCTGCTTGATCCAGACTCCTCCCCCAGCCAAGACGAAGAGGAAGGTTAGCTTGAAGCAGTTTGCCACTTATCTGTTCCAGAACTTGGAGGGTGATTCCAGCGTACCCGTTCGTGAGCTGGATGTCTTGACCGTCACCGCTATTAACGAGTTGGTGGAGAAGAGCGATGCTCAATCCTACACCATCGCCAGCGCTGAGGGAGCTTTCCCTGCGGGGACCAAGTTTCGCTCGTTCCTCTGCCGTGCGCAGAAGTCCATCGAGCCTCGATCTCTGTTGGCAGGCTATCTTGCCCTCTGGTTGAAGAAGTGCGTTGTTCTGCACCAGTCTTCTGATGCCTTACCTCTTGAGGTGCTTTTCCCCGTAGTTCAGCTGGCTTACGGGAGGGAGCTTTCTCTGCTTCCGGCGATGGTTGCCAGTATCCATTGCGGACTTAGGAGCGTGGTCGGTAGTTTTACTCAGGTGGGTCCTGAGCCGTCTACCGAGCTTATCTGTCCTAAGGTTGAGCTTCCCTACGCATATCTGATGGCGTAGCTCGTTCTTCACCGTCCGGGCTTGATGTCGGCGCCCAGCGTTATTGACATCCCTGTCCCGTACCTGCAGCTACTGGAGAAGAGTAAATGGCTTGGGAAGAAATTCGAGGACGTTCAGCAGGAACTTCAAGTTTGCAAGAGCTGGGAGTTCTTCAAGTGTTTCCCTTAGTTTTCGGGCCGCTATGGCGACGTGTTGACCGATGAGGAGAAACCCAGGAGTAACCGATCCATTCTCGACATTGGTTGTTTCCGTTGGTTGGTGAACATCCGTGTCGGGTATCTTGTCTTCCGGGTGAAGAATCGGTGCCACATAGAGCCTTATCTCCCCTGCCGTTTTGCTCGTCAGTTCGGCTATGACCAACTATATGTTGGGAATCCCAGCCGTAGTTTGGAGGTTGAGGGAGGACTCGTTGATGGTGCACGAGCGTGGCTATGGACTATGGTGGGCTGCACCGGAGCCCGCTTTGCTCTTCCCTCTTATAGGCGTAAGCCGATGATCACTTTCCTCAGCTGCAAGTGGTTCCTTTCTGCCTATGAGTTCATAGGTGTGAGGAGCCTTTCAGAGCTGCAGTGTGATTACTCAGTGCAGGCTGCTATGATGGCTGCCCGCAAGGCTGCGCTTGTTCAGAAGCAGAGGAAGAGACCTGGCAAATCCTCTCTCTCCAGCAAAGATGACGAAGAGCTCCTCCCTGTAGATGGTGAGGGCTGGGCTTCTGAGGAGGAGTATGTGGATATAGACACCGACCAAGAAGAACTCGGTGCAGGTTTGTCATACCCTTTGATTTTCTTTCTCAACTCCAATTGGTATCAACGAAATATCTTGTTCATTTCATGAAATGAACGTTATCGTTTCAGGTGGGACCACTGGCGACCATGAGCCACTTGCTTCCCGTTTCACGAGCTCAGGGCCTAGAGACCGAGTTGCCACGAGTAGCAAGACCGTGCATGATCGACCTGTTGGTTCCAGAAGGGCTGGTACCTTGAAGAGGAAGAAGACTGCCCACAAACCATCCGTCGGCCAGCGTCCTTGTGGAGCGGACTTAGGCGACATTGCCGATGGTGAGGAAGGTAACATCTTTCGAATATATTTTGTTGTTTTGGGGTGACTCACCTTTGGGATTCATGATCATGTTTTATGTCCCCAGGGATCTTTGAAGAGGGTGAGCTTCCACCGGATCCGGTATTCTCTGAATCCGAGCACATGGATTGCTTCATGCAAGAAATGTGCGACGCTCTTCGCGATGGCTCTTTAGGCATTGACCTGAACATTGATCTTGAGCCAGCGAGTAATGTCGAGCCCACCGTCCCATATTCAGGTATATCTTCATTCCATGATACCTTCCTCAATAGTTAAGGGATTCATGCTTATTTTACGCTTTGCTTCCTTTCAGAATATCTGACGAACCCAAGCGCATATATTGGGGAAAGAGAACGCTCTGCTCATGCTGCAGGTATTTCTGAGCTTTCCCCTCTTCCTCTTTTTCTTATGCATCTTCCCAACATTTTGGTCGCCTTGCAGATGTCGCTATAGAAAAGCCAGCTGGGGATGGATCTTTTCCTGATGTAGGTTTCGAGGAACGGGGGCATGCTCCTATACCCGGTTTCTCGAAACCCGATGCTGGATTATTGGCCGACATGTTGGCCGAACAGACTTCGGGAGGAACTGTGAGACCACTCTTTGGGAGTGATTCTTCCACAGGTATATATCCGATTTCCTCTTTTCTTTACTTGTCTAAATTTCCGTTTTGACTAATAAAGAAGTGTAACTATAGGACCAGGCGCTGTACTTGATACTGCTATAGCTTCGGACGTTTTCCCGCCTCCGCCTAGTACGACTGATTTGCCCACGGGGGTTGATATACCCTCCATGACCACTCCTGTCGTTACTTCGGAGTCTATCGAACCTCAACCTGAGGGGACTTCCGTCGGCATAGGTATACCTTGAACTTTCCCTTCGGGTCTTTTGATTGTATTCGACAGTTTCTTGATCTCCCATACTGCTGCTTGCAGGCTCTCGATCATCTCTTTATGAGCGTGTCCACGCTCTTCTGGCCGATACCGATCCAGACAGAGACGTCTTCCGTATGGACCTTGGCTTCTTCACCGCCTTCTATAACGGTATGATAGAGAAGCTTCTTCACAGAGAGTACTGCTTTGATCAGTTCAGACGTTCTTTTTTCCGCCACATGATGATGATGAGGGAAGAGGGACATCCCGAGTTGGCCGATTCCTTCACTGCTGAATTTGCTGTTCTGGAATCGGAGATCCGTGAGCTGAGGGAGTTGAAGGCTAGTGGAGCTTCCTCTTTTATATCCTCTCAGATGGAAGGTAGGCTGACGCAGTGGCGTGACTTGAGATCTTCCATTGGCAGTGAGCTTCGGTCACGTGAACATTCTGTTGCGCAGCTGATGGCTAATCTGGCTAAGAAGGATGCCGGCAGAGCCGAGCTACTAAGCTCCTTGGATTCCACCCGTGAAGAGATAGCTAAGTTGAAGGATGCTTTGAGGCGTGCTGAGGAGTCTGCTACTCTCATTGCCGAGGACCTGGCTGGATTAGAGCGTTCCCGCGAGTGGACGCTCGATAAGCTGGGATCGACACAGGAGGGATTGATGAAGCTACAGACTGAAGCCGCGGAGGTCTTGAACAGTTCCGAGGATTCTGTCCGAGCTAGCCTGCAGGCGGAACTCGAGCAGAGTTACATGGACAGGCTCTCTAGTTTAGAGTCCCACGTTCTTAGCCGTCAGTTGCCTTCGGGCTAATGAACTTGTTGTTGTATGCTTTTAGTTTGATCTATTACTAGAGGCTCCGTATTTGCTTCTTTCCTGATGATTCTTTGCAGGATTTTTGGCACACCCCCAGTCCTCAATGGGCTTGATATGCCGTGGTGTCTTCTTTAATCGGTAAAAGACTAAACCGGCTATACGTGTTAGGTACAGACTTTGGGATTATTGGCAAACCCCCAGCCTTCAACGGGTTTGACGTGCCTTTACCGATTACCGTTTGAGTCGGGCTAGTATGCAGGTTGTTTAAATCCGTTCTGCATATAACGTTGTGCTAAAAGAGTTAACTCTTTTAGTGCTACGATATTAAATACGTAGACTTCGTCTTTCTCACGGGAATAGACTACCCGGCAATGCGTGTTAGGCATTGACTTTGGGATTTTTGGCAAACCCCCAGCCCTCAACGGGTTTGACGTGCCTTTACCGATTACCGTTTGAATCGGGCTAGCATGCAAATTATCTAAATCCGTCCCGCATGTAACGTTGGGCTAAGAAAATTGCTTCCCTTAGGCTTAGTGCCATGATTTTGAATACATGAACTTCATCTTTCTCACGGGAATAGACTACCCGGCAACACGTGTTAGGCATTGACTTCATCCTTGTCTTTTCTGAAAGCAAAGACAGGGGAAAAGTGCTATGCTTTTGAATACATAGTCTTCGTCTTTCTCACGGGAAAGACTACCCGGCAACGCTTGTTAGGCGTTGACTTCATCCTTGTCTTTTCTGAAAGCAAAGACCGGGGAAAAGTGCTATGATTTTGAATTCATAGTCTTCGTCTTTCTCACAGGAAAGACTACCCGGCAACGCTTGTTAGGCGTTGACTCCATCTCTGTCTTTTCTAAAAGCAAAGACAGGGGAAAGTGCTATGATTTTGAATACATAGATTTCGTCTTTCTTACGGGAATAGACTACCCGGCAACGCGTGTTAGGCGTTGACTCCATCTCTATCTTTTCTAAAAGCAAAGACAGGGGAAAGTGCTATGATTTTGAATACATAGACTTCGTCTTTCTTACGGGAATAGACTACCCGGCAACGCGTGTTAGGCGTTGACTTCATCCCTGTCTTTTCTAAAAGCAAAGATAGGGGAAACTGGGAGAGGAAGAATTTTATATTCTATCTTCCAGTATTGAAGAGGAAGAATTTTATATTCTATCTTCAATTGGAAAGGAGACTCAATGGGAGAGGAAGAATTTTATATTCTATCCCCCATTGCTGAAGAGGAAGAATTTTATATTCTATCTTCAGTTGGAAAGGAAACTCGAGGTGGGATCTCCACCCCCAGAATCCGAAAGGTGAAACTAGAAGTGGGATCTCCACTCCGAGAATCGAAAGGCTGAGAGAGGAAGAATTTTATATTCTGTCTCACAGTGCTGAAGAGGAAGAATTTTATATTCTATCTTCAGTTGGAAAGGAAACTCGAGATGGGATCTCCACCCCCAGGATCCGAAGGATGAAACTAGGAGTGGGATCTCCACTCCGAGAATCAAAAAGACTCGGATAACCCTAACTGTCGTAAGGTTTGGTTACTCGATTTGAAATTGGACCTCTCGTTCATTGGAGGAATCGAGAGGGGATTTTGGTTGTGGCCCTAACTGTAGTAAGGTTTGACTAATTGGGAGGTTTGAGACGATCCTAACCGTATGAAGGTTTGATCGCTCGATTTGAAAGTGGACCTCTCGTTCATTGGAGGAATCGAGAGGAGATTTTGGCTGTGGTCCTAACTGTAGTAAGGTTTGACCAAGTAGGAATTGCGTGGTGGAGACTATGAATCGTCAAACACCACTGAAAGCTTCGTGAGGGAAGATTAACTCATCGAATGATTAGATCTCATCTCAGCGAAAGAGTGTGTGTGAGAGTTAGAGTCTGACAAACAAGAACATTCGGAATTCGAATGTAGATTTCTTGTTCATCTCTCTTACAGCGACTGGGTTATCCCTAAGAATATCCCAATGCGGTATTCTTCCGGGAACTTCCTAGTACATCAAAATTTTCTGAGGATACTAAGGATAGTATCTTTTCAGGAATTTGCCATTTATTGGCATGGCGATCGGGTTATCCCTAAGAATACCCCAATGCGGTATTCTTCCGGGAACTTCCCGGTACATCAAAACTTCCCGAAGATACTAAGGATAGTATCTTTTCAGGAATTTGCCATTTATTGGCATCATGAGCCGGTCACCATCTTTGGTGACTAGACGATATGCGCCGTTCGAGTAAACTGTTTCTACTATGAACGGTCCTTCCCATTTGGGTTCAAACTTGCCTTTCTTCTTGGAGTTAAGGATCATAGGACGTCTTTCAGTCAAGACCAAATCCCCTTCCTTAAAACTCCTTTATCGAATTTTTTTGTCGAAGGCTCGAGAAATTCTGGCTTGGTAAAACTCAATATGCTGTTGAGCTTCCAGGCGCCTTTCATCGAGCATCTCGAGTTCTTCGAGGCGTTTCTGATGCTGTTCTTCAGTCGTCATTTGGGTTGCAAGAGCGATCCGAAGAGATGGAATTTGGATTTCCAAAGGGAGAACGGCTTCACATCCGTACACCAATGAATACGGGGTTGCGCCGGTTGGAGTACGTACCGTAGTACGGTAGGCCCATAGTGTCGCGTCGAGCTTGTCGTCCCAATCCCGTTTGTTACTCTTTACGAGTTTTGACAAGAGCTTTATGATAGTCTTGTTGAAGGCTTCAGCTAATCCGTTCGCTGTGGGATTATAAGCTGTTGACGAGATGTCCTGAATTTTGAACTTTTCGCAGAACCTTATGAAGGCGTTGCTGATAAATTGAGGACCGTTGTCGTGTATGATTCTTCTTGGAACACCATGCCGGTAGATGATATGGTGCTTGATGAATGCAATGACGTTGCTCGTCTTGACTTCTCTGAGTGGAACTGCTTCAGCCCATTTGGAGAAGTAATCGGTGATTGCCAGGATGAACCGATCACCTTTAACTGACGGGGGATTTATAGGACCAACAATGTCCATTCCCCAAGTCTCAAATGGCCACGACGTCACCGAAGGATGTAGATGCTCCGGAGGTTGGTGCATATAATTCGCATGTACTTGACATGCGTGACACTTTCGGGCGTACGTGATTGCTTCACTCATCATGTGAGGCTAGAAATATCCCATTCTTTTGATGCGATCATAAAGCTTGGAACCAGGTTGGTGTGCGCCACACTTTCCTTCATGCGCCTCTCTAAGGACTTCTTCAGCTTCTTTGGTTGATAAGCAGCGTGCTAGCAACCCATCGTACCCCCTGCGGTACAGTGTTCGATTCTCCGTATTATAGTAGAATCTTGGCGCTCTTCTTCTGATTGACTCTCTTTCCTTCACGTCTTTTGGTAAGATTCCGTGCAAGACGTAGTCGATGATGGGGAAACGCCAATCTCGTGGTTCGAATTCAGCTTGAGTTGTGTGCACCTCCTGAATCTCTTCTTCCTTGTCGTCTTCATCGTGAAGCGGCACCAAGAGTTGGTGAGTTCTCACCGTGACGAATTGTTCTGTCCCGGGTGGCTGTGCCAGAGATACGGCTAAAGCTGCTAACACGTCTGCGTAGGTATTCTACAACCGCGGAACGTGCTCGATGAAGAATCCTTCAAATGATTCCACTAGTTCCACCGCCATCTTGTGATATGGGATTAAATCCTGACTTCGGACTTCGTATTCCCCTTGGACTTGTTTAACTATCAGTTGAGAATCACCAAAAGCTTCGAGATACTCAACCCCCAGATCCTTGGCGAAATTGAGCCCTATAACCAATGCGTTATACTCTGCTACATTATTCGAGCATGGCTCGGTCAATGAGTAGGCTCGAGGCATCACATGTTTCCCCGGGGAAACTAAGACAACTCCAACTCCGGAGGAGACCTTAGAACATCCAGGAGTACCTGCGACAAGAGCTGCTCGGGAAGCGCCATCGAAGTACAAACGCCACACTTGTTGGTGCGAAGTTGCGTTGACTTCGTGAGTTTCATCAGGTAGGTCGTCATATATCTCGGCGGTATCCGTAGTTGGATTAGCTGCCAGGAGATCACAGATGGCCTGTCCTTTCACTGACTTCTGCTGTTTGAAGTGCAGATCGTATTGGGACAGGAGTAAGGCCCACTTTGCTAACGGCCAACTCATGGAAGCTGGTTGAGTCATGAACACTCGGACAGGGTTAACCTTAGAGATGACATAGATGGTCTGTCCGACCAAGTAATGCCGCATCTTCTGGATGGCGAACACTAGAGCGAGGCATGCTCTCTCAATCATAGGATATCGAGGTTCCGCGCCTACCATGGTTCAACTTAAATAATACACCGCCTGCTCGTGACCGTTATCGTCATCTTGTGCAAGCAATGCACTCAATGATTGGCTCGTCGCCTTGATATAGATCAAGAACGGTTTGCCTGATTTCGGTGCAATGAGTATGGGAGGTTTCGAGAGATATTCTTTAATACTCTCGAATGCCTTTTGACAAGCATCGTCCCACACGAATGACACGCCCTTCTTTGTGAGCCTGGAGAACGGTTGGCATTTTCCCGAAAGGTTCGAGATAAACCGACGGATATAAGCCAATCACCCTTGCAGTCCTCTGAGCTCTTTGAGGTTTCTCGGAGGTTGTAATTCATTGATCGCCTTCACCTTATCAGGGTCAATGTGAATACCTTTGGTGGTGACGACGAATCCAAGGAATTTACCACTGGACATTCCGAGGAAAGACTTGGTAGGGTTCATCTTCAACTGATGTGCCCGTATCAAGTCGAACATGGTCTTCAAGTCTTTAATGTGATCCTTCTTATCACGACTTTTCACGACCAGGTCATCTACGTAGCACTCGACAGTCTTTCGGAGATGCTCCTGAAAGATCTTCGACATAGCTCGCTGATATGTAGCACCTGCATTCTTCAAGCCGAAGGGCATGACTGTGTAGCAGAAAACGCCAAGAGGCGTTCTAAATGCAGTATGCTTCTCATCATCTGGATGCATCTTTATCTGGTTATAACCAGAGAAACCATCCATAAAGGACATCCTCTCGAACCCACACGTGTTGTCGATGATAACATCCGTGATAGGGAGAGGAAAATCATCTTTTGGACAGGCTGCATTGAGATCCCTGAAGTCGATGCATATCCTGATCTTCCCGTTCTTCTTAAGGACCGGGACAATATTGGCAAGCCATTCCGGATGTTGCTCCTCCCGAATGAATCCTGAGTCGACAAGCTTTTTGACCTCAGCTTCGATCGCCTCCATCATTTGTGGACGAAACCGTCTTTGTTGTTGTTTGACAGGTTTGACATCCGACTTAATGTTGAGACGATGCACTGCTATGTTTGGGTCGAGGCCTGGCATGTCTTCATAATTCCAGGCGAACACATCGATGTATTCCCGGATGAGAGAGATTAACTCTTCTTTCTCCTCGGGTAGGAGGCTGTCACTAATGAATATCGGTTTTGGATTTTCCTCGCTTCCCATATTCACCTGGACTACTTGGTCTTCGGTAGGAGGTTCTCTCTGCTCGAAACGATCGCCGTACTGCATGCTTAAGTGATGAACCCACGGGTCTTCCCATGTCGGCATCCCATCATCTTCCTCTATTGTCGCTGGATCAACCGTAGTCATATTTGCCATTAGCTTTTTAAACATTTCACCAAGACTAGCGTTGGAATCCCAACCCGAGGAGTCGGAAGAATATCCCTTCCTAGTCTTGTTAGCAATTTGGTCGATGATTTGCCAGCCACACTCGTCATCTGATGAGACATAGCCTAGACCTCTTTTGTGGCGATAATAATCATCGGGTTTTCCTTTCGGTACATAGGCCATCCGGGGTGGAACCCGTGGACCTCGACCAAAGAAAAGACCTTCTCCGAGCTTGAAGTCATACCCGTGCCTTTCCATCATACTGCGTGCTTTTGCATCATATCTGAATAGATGTGGAGCAGGTTTATCATCGTCGTCTTCCTCTTCCAAGAAGTGATCGGGAATTGGAGATTCTCTTCCTTTGCCGTAGACGACCTCTCTTCCACCCCCAATCCCTGCGGGAATGACCAGCGTCGTTCCACACGGATCATGTACCTGCTTCTTTGTCAAACAAAATGATTGAAGAGGCATATACAAATCAGGGTTAGCATAGAGTTCGTTAGTGATATCATCGAGACCCGTCGAGTACTCTAAATCATCGTTTATTGATAGTTCTTCGGCAAGTTGCCAATTACAACTATCTTCCGATGATTTATCATCGTCAAGATTGATTACAATGGGTACAATGTCATTTAAAACAAAACCGCCATCATAATCAAACCCTGGTTCGGTATCAGCTTCATGTCCGCTGTCCGTTCCTTGGGCCGATGGTTCAGTATCGGATTCAGCACTATATAAAAGGGAATCGGTGAAATAATTCTCCAATCCCTTGAACGGTTTCTTATCCGCGACCACCGTCTTGACTTCATTATTTGTGCCCACATATTTGAGGCATTGATGCAGAGTTGACGGGACTATAAGGTTACCGTGGATCCAAGGTCGACCCAACAGTAAATTATAGGATGTTTCCGCGTCAATCACATAGCATGTAACTTCCGACTTCAAATCCCCAATCTGACACTTGATTCGGATCTTCCCCAAGGGTTTAGACCCGCTGGTGTTGAATCCATAAATCGTCGTGCCAGTGGAAGCTAATTTGCTAGTCGGAATTCCGAGATTGTGCATCAATCGGAATGGCATGATGCTGACAGCGGAACCCGGATCGACTTGGATCTGGTTGACAACGCTGGAGCAAATGTGACCAGTGAAATACAAGGGCCTATCATGCTTCTAGTTCTTCGTTTGCATGTCTTCTTTGGTGAAAGAGATGCAGGGAAAATGACTCGCCGCAAGATTGCAGTGTTGAACTGAAGACTCCGGTTCTTCAGGAGATGGCTTGATCCGTGTTAGGAAAGCTTCAGAATCGCTCAAGGCTTCTTGTAGTGCTTTTCTTGTCTCCTTTGAGAGACGCAACAACTCGTATAGGGTTATGCGAGCCGGGATGTTGGCCAATTGCGCCATGATGTCGAAATGGGGCGGAGAGCTCGTATTTCCCGGTTTGTCTCTCCCAATCGGATGATTGAATTGAGACTGCCTCGGGTTTTGAGCTTCTTGACGTAGAGGCTCTTTTCCTTTCTCCTTCTGTGGGACTTTCTCTGCAGCTGCAGGTGTTGGGGGAATTGCTGAAATTCCAAACTCCGCTAATGTCTTGGAAGGAGGGGTTTTGGTGCCCAATTGCTCGGAAGCATCCGGGTACTTGTAATGGTATTCATTCCCGCTTCGGGTTACGAAGGCCTCCTGCTCGTCTTCAGAAAGTGGAAAGGCCGGGATTCTGTCATCCTCTTCTCCTGGAATGGCAGAAGCTCCATAACAGGATTTCCCTTTGCCTTTTGATTTCTTTTTGGATGATGATCCGGTCCATTGCTCGTCTGTGATCAGGTCCGGATGAACCCACAGGATTTCGCCATTTGGGGCCGTATGTGGTACAAGCCCTTTCCGACGTTGTTGGTAAGGATCATCGTTCACCGTCTTCACCGATGCATTTGCTACTGGCTCATGTTGGAACCAGCTCGAGGGAACAGACCCGAAGCTAATGGACACCGCATTTGCACCCACCTTCTTCTCTTTGGGTTGCTTCATGGTAATGACCCCTACATCGATAAGAGCCTGGATTTTATCTTTGAGAGCGTAGCATACCTTGGTAGGATGGTGCACCGCTCGGTGAAATGCGCAGTACTTTGGATCATTGACCCTCTTAGCATCTTCTTGATCCTGGATCGGAGGCAACTTGATTTTGTTGTTCTCGACGAGGTATTTGAAGATACCGGGAACTTCATCTTCCCTGAATGAGTAGACCTTTGGGAACCTCGGCTCCCCGACCTTTTGCTTCTGGGGCTGTTGTTGCCACCTGGACTGTTGAGGCGCCCTCTGCTGCTGCTGTTGCGGCTGTTGCGGCTGTGCTTGCACCTCAAATACTTGATTCGCGACCACAGCATTTGCATGTGCCTTCCCTTTACCCTTGGGGGTAAAGTTTGGTTGCGGGGCATTATTTGGTATTTGCCCTCTCTCCGCCTTCTTCCTCTTGAGGAATCGCTCAGTTCTCTCTCCCCGCACTTTCAGATCCTTCCAGGTCTTTGGTGGCACCATTCCCATGGCTTCGAGGATGTCCAACGTCAAATTGTTGTGGCAAGTCTCGAGAATGAAATCCTCGCTGACTGGATCCCTGCAATTCATAGCTTTGTTCCGGAACCTCTTCACAAAGTTTTCAACCGTCTCGCCATTCTTCTGCTTTTCGTCGAATAGCGTGCCGATTGAAACCTCGGTGTCATCGTTAAAGAAATTTGTTAGGAACATATCCTCCATGTCATCCTAGCTGCTGATGCTCCCGAGCTTGAATCGGCGATACCAATCGAAGGCAGCTCCGCGAAGAGTGCCGACGAACGACCGCACCATGAGGGGCTCATTTCCGGAGATGATTCCTAAATGAGACTTGAAATAGATTAAGTGTTGGGTAGGGGAACCCTTCCCATCAAACGGCGTAAAGTTAATCAGATTGAACTTTGCCGGATATGGGATCGATTCCCACTCCCTTGGGTATGGGCAGGGTATACCGGACCTTTTTACCTCCTGAGCGTTCATCAACGCGTTGATTTTGCTCTCCAGGTCCTTCATCTTTTGGTCTTCACCCGTATCTGCCTTCGAGTGGCTTCGGGGAGAGGTGACGTGGTCCTTTTTGGCATTATTATCTGCGGGACCACCCCCATTGTCGATGTTAACAGGAGGGATATTGACGTTATCTCCTTCCCTCTCGTTCTCATCTTGATTGCGTCGATTGGGTTCTCCTTGGTGAACCGTCAGCGCTGCAATTTGCTGGTCGTGCATCTCCCTCATTCGCTGCATGGCCATCTCCATCTCGAATTTGAAGCTATCCTTTTGCTTGGCCAGGGCTTCTTCAAGTATTTTGGATACCTGTTCAGCACTGATCATGAGTGATTCATAATGTTGGCCTTCGCTGGATACGGTATTGTCGGATGCGATTGCCGAGCCAGCATCGGATTCTTCATCTTCCGAAGGTGATCTTGTTCTAACCCTGCTGTACGTTCCTTGTAGACGGGCTAGACGTCGGGATGCCTCCAAAATGGACTCGAGATCATTTCGTGCCGGCGTCCCTTTGCTGGTCATATTGGCGGTGAATCCATCTTTGATCACCGTTCTTCTTCGTCGGAAGCGCCTTTGCCTTGGTCCCAAAATTCTCTCGAATACAGAGACTCTCCTTGGGCTTTGAGCACAGCAGCATTTCGATAGCACCGCCGTGATTATGTTAGCGCACGGGCAGCGAGACTCCATGTCCTGCACATATTTCTTCCGGGGTTTTTCCACACCCCCAGCTCTATAGTACAACTCATCAGTTTTATAACTGGAGCAACCTATAGAGTGTTGGCATGAGTTCCCCGGTATAACACTCTCATCATCAGATGAGTGTGTTTCCCTTTGGGAATGCAACACTTGGTTAGTTTTCTCAAAAATGGCCCGTTCAATTTTACGCTTTTGTGAGCGTAGAAAGTGAACGGGCTCTTGTATTTCGACTCGCAAACCAATACGGTCGGTGATAGGGGATTTCCCTTTGTCATCTTTCTTGGGGGGATTAATTCGACCCCCGGTCTGATTTGAAACTTGGGGACCTTTCAATGGTCCCAGTCGTTCTTTGATAGGTACTCTACCTCGATTTTCCGTTGAAGGACCGAGGCGACCTATCAAAGGAACCTGGGATCTTGAATGATCCCTGCTCTTACCTGGCCCCGTTGAAGGTGCCAGAATAGGAGAAACATGGTCTGGTTTGGAGGAACTTTGGGCGATAACTCCACCCTTCTTCGCTGGAGGTGCTGGTTTTGACTTGGTGGGTACCCACACCAATCTGCTTGTAGACGGCTTTTTGATCGCCGTTTCTTGCTGCATCTCCTCCGCCTTTTTTAGGAGGAGGCGGGCATGTGCAAGCAATGCTCGCCTCTTCTTGATTCGCTCCTCGAGAGTGGAGCGATTCCTCTTAACACGAACCCACTCGTTCGTTTCTGTTTTGGAGGAGAGGTGGGTTGTTTGCCGTTGTTGTTCTCGGCGGTACCTGGACTTTAGATCCTCATTGTAGCGGATCTCATCCATTGATTCAGCGGCTTTGGCTTGTTGTAGGGCGAGGCGTTGACGCCGTCTTTGGCGGGCCCTCTTCGATAGAGTTGGAGCATCCTCAACCATCACCTTCGTGGAGGGAGGGAGAGCTGGAGTTGAAACACCGACCATGCTGAACGACGCGGGGTCGTTGCGTGGTGCGGGTGTAGCAACAGTGACGGGATCTTGGATTGAGGAGTTGGAGATCCCGCGAGCCCTTCTGGGAGATGGAGTCTTCCCACGCCTATGTGGAGAGGCGGATCTGGAGGAGGAAGAAGAGAGGTACTCTTCAAACTTCTGTTGGTCGAACTCGTATTCGACCTCTTCATTCACCCGGATCTTGAAGGCCGGTTGCGTCACTCCGATCTCGGCAGCGTGATCGGCGGCTCCCACTGTGGTCGCCAGCTTGTTTTTGGGAAAAGTTGCTGTTTTCGTTGCTCTTTTTGAGATCTGTTACAACTTCAATCGTTACAACAGAATTAAATGAAAACAAAATATTACAACTTTATTGAAAATAAACACGAGATCCCGTTTTGGTGCGGTCTCGCTTGCGTGGGTCTTTGGCCTGTGACGGGGATGTAGATATCCGTGGACCGCCGGTCGATCAAGATCCTTTCCGGGAAAATCCGGCAGAGTTTCGTCTATCCACGAAGGGATATAGAAACAGAACTTCATCGATCCGCGTGAGATCTAGAAGTTATAAGCGTATGTCTCGGCTAAAACGAGACACTAGCTCTTCTAAGTGTCACCGCTATGGGGCAACACTAAGGAAAAGAAAGGGGTGAATGAAGGGGGGCTGATGAAGAACTTCTTACTCCTCACTCCGGCAGGGCTTCGCTGCTTCAAAATTCAGACCTCACTCCTTACTCCAGCAGGGCTTCGCCGCTTCAGACCAAGAGCAATTCTAGCCAAGATAATTCAGCCAAGAATTGGGAGCCCCCTCAAATGAAGGCCAAGGGCTCTATTTATAGCCAAATAGGGGGGGACCAAGGCACATGGACACCCCAGGGGGGTGTCTCGGCCATGGCCGAGACACCCCTAGGGTGTTTTGGCTTTGCCAAGACACCCCTCGGGTGTTTTGGGCCTGCCGAGATCCATCTGGGTGCTCCGGTTCAGTCTGAGGCCCTGCCGTTGTTCTGCCGTTGTCCCGCCGTTGACTCCTCGTTGACTTTTCGTCCGAACTCGGATTCGAGTGATTTCGGATGCGTTAGAATTCTGACGGCGAGCTCTGTAGGCCCTAAGAGTCGGATAATCAGTGAGGCAAACAGTACACGATGGGCGTTGCTCCTTTTGTAGTGATTGTGGGGTTTCCGATCAGTCCGTATCCCCGTTATTCTGAAGTTCTGTCGGCTCACGTAGTTCGTCGGTTCACTTCAGGCGCTCACCGACGTCAATGGAACTCTTGTAAACCGGGTGGTGACGTTCAATCGTCGCTCGTTAACACTGAGCTGTGTGCGGGGACCTATCGGCAATTTTCGATGCATACAGATACGAAGTCAGGAACCCAGATCTGATTCCGTACCATCAGGAGGCCGTCAAAATAGCGGATTCTTTTGAAGAATTCTATATTGAATACATCCCGCGTCTCCAGAACGCTTATGCGGATGCACTGGCAGCACTAGCAGTATCACTCGCGCAGCCGCCCGAAACTAAACTGCTAGTCACAGTAAGATCACACCAACTCTGTATACCCATATACGATATGGATATCGAAGAGGAGGATGATAGAGATATAAACGCCAAAGAGGTGAACTCAACCCAAATCGGGTCTGAGTCCCGAGATTGGCGCTTTCCCATCATTGACTACGTCCAATATGGCATTTTGCCGGAGGATGTAAAAGAAAAAGAATCTATTCGCCGAAGAGCACCACAGTTCTTTTACAATACCGAGACCCGTACATTATACCGTCGAGGGTATGATGATTTGCTTCTCCGATGCCTTTCGAACGAAGAAGCAAAAGAAGTTCTTAAGGAAGCACATGAAGGAGAATGCGGCGCGCATCAGCCTGGTCCCAAGATGTATGATCGAATCAGAAGAATGGGATATTTCTGGCCAATAATGGTTCGTGACGCAATCGAGTACGCCCGAGAATGTCACGCCTATCAAGTGCATGCGAATTATATGCACCAACCACCGGAGCGGTTACACACGTCAACCACCTCCTGGCCATTCGAAACATGGGGTATGGACATTGTCGGTCCTATTTTTCCTCCTTCAGTCAAAGGTGATCGATTTATTCTCGCTATCACCGACTACTTTTCAAAGTGGGCTGAAGCTATTCCGCTTAAAGAAGTGAAGACGAACAACGTCATCAACTTCATCAAGCATCATGTCATCTACCGACACGGCGTGCCAAGACGGATCATTCATGACAACGGTCCATAATTCATAAGCAACGCTTTCATCAGGTTCTGTGACAAATTCAAGATTCAAGATGTTTCGTCAATGGCTTATTATCCCGCTGCTAATGGATTAGCTGAGGCTTTCAACAAGATGATCATCAAGATCCTGTCAAAACTTGTGAAAACCAATAAGCGAGATTGGGACGATAAACTCGGCGAAGCGCTCTGAGCTTATCGCACCACCATACGCACACCTACGGGAGCCACCCCATATTCGTTGGTGTACGGATGTGAAGCTGTGCTACCATTGGAGATTCAAATCCCCTCCCTTCGGATCGCTCTCGCAACGGAGATGATGACTGAAGAGCAACATCAGAAACGTCTCGAGGAAATCGAGAGGCTGGACGAAAAGCACTTGGAAGCTCAACAACACATTGAGTTCTATCAGGCTAGAATGTCCAGGGCTTTTGACAAAAGGGTCCGCCAAAGAAGCTTCAAGGAAGGAGATCTGGTCCTCGCTGCTCGCCGACCAATAATCCTCAACTCCAAGAAGAAAGGTAAATTCGAACCCAAGTGGGAAGGGCCATTTGTAATAGACACAGTCTATTCAAACGACGCTTATCGCCTAATTTCTCTAGAGGGTGTCAGGCAATTAATGCCAATAAATGGGAAGTTTTTGAAAAAGTACTATCCTTAGTACATTCAGGACAACTCATTTATCGGGAAGTTCCTTGAAGAATATTACACTTAATATTCTAGGGGATAACCCAAATTCATTTTCACCTCCAAAATCCCTCACTAATCAATTCCAATTGACAGTGAGTCCACTAAAAAATGTTCTTCTGGCCCTCTTGACTCTTTCCATGAACAAGAGGTCCACTTTCAGTTCGGAGTCCCCTTTCGATAAATGAAAGAACTCCCTTCCTTTTCTCTTTGGTTAAACCTTCTCATGGTCATAACCGAAGTTGAAATGTCACTTCGATAAACGAAAAACTCATCTTCTGATCAGATAACCGATCCTATAAAAGGTAAGTTTATCTAGGTCTTCCAGATTCTCGGAGTGGAGATCTCACTTCTAGTTTCTTTCTTGCACTGGAAATAGAATATAAAATTCTTTCTTTCCAGAATCAAGGAATAGAATATAAAATTCTTCCTTTCCAGAATCAAGGAATAGAATATAAAATTCTTCCTTCCTTATTCGGGGAATAGAATATAAAATTCTTCCTTTCCCACACCAACTCTTTTTCTAAAAATTATAAATTTAGGATTCATCCTAGGAAGTTTATCCGGAAACCTAAGCAAGGATAAGTCTGCGCCTAACACGCGCCGTCGGTTAGTTCTTAACCGTTAAAAAGGACACTCGTCCACATATTCAACATTGTGGCAGGTTATTATTAATAACACCAAAATCCATGCCTTACACGCGTGGGGAACTTTATCCTGAATCCTAAGAAAGGATATGCCGACGCCTAACACGCGTCGCCGGTTTGGTCTTTATCCGAAGAAAAAGATACCAGAGCCTGACTCTGGGGACCGTTATCCCGAAGCCTAAGTAGGGATGAGTCAACGTCTAATACACGTTGCTGGGTAGCCTATTCCCATGACAATGGCGAAGTCTACATATTCGAAGTTGTAGCAAAAAGTCTAAGGGAGTTCATTCCTTTAGCACAACGTCACATGCGGAGCGGATTAAGATAATCCGCATGTAAGCCCGACTCAAACGGTAGTCGGTAAGAGCACATCAAATCCGTTAAAGGCTGAGGATTTGCCAAAAATCCTAAGTCAACGTCTCATACACGTTGCTGTTTAGTCTTTTCACAGGAGAAAGACGAAGCCTACGTATTCAATGTCGTAGCACTAAAAGAGTTAACTCTTTTAGCTTAACGTCATGTACGGAACGGATTTAGACAATCCGCATGCTAGCCCTACTCAAACGGTAGTCGGTAAAGGCTAATCAAATCCGTTGAGGGCTGGGGGTTAGCCAAAAATCCTAAAGTCAACACCTCACACGTGTCGCCGGGTAGCCTATTCCCGTGATAATGGCGAAGTCTATGTATTCGACATCATAGCACAAAGTCTCAGATAATTCAATCTCTGAGCGTAACGTTACATGCGAACGGATTTAAACAATTCGCATGCTAGCCCGACTCAAACGGTAGTCGGTAAAGGCTCATCAAACCCGTTGATGGCTGAGGGTTTGCCAAAAATCCTAGGAGTATTATGGTCAATCATTTCAAACCGAATGACGAATCATAATAAAGATAAAGATGAAAGCCAGTTTCACTAAGAGAATCAAAAGTCAAAGTACTCAACAAACAAAATTATACATCAAGTCCATAACCAAAAATCTGCTGACTGATCTTAGACAGATTCTCATCATAAGCTTGCCAAAGCTCAGCTCTGATGGACTCCTCGGTGGTGGCTGAAGTCCTCGCAGCAATCTCCTCTGTCTCGATTAGCTTCTGCTTCAAGGTTTTCAACTCATCAGATAAGGCAGTGTGGGTTTGCTGATCCTGTGCTTTCGTCATCTGAAGAATATCCAAAGTCTCCTCTTTTTTACGGAGTGCTCTTCTGAGCTGGTCTATCTCGGTCACACAAGAGGTAATAGAAAGGTCGAGATCGGCAAGCGAAGATGATCTAGCAGCAAGGCTGGTCTCAACTCGATCTACTCAGTCCCGCTGAATCTGAATCTCGAGCTCAGCAAGAATCTGAGTCTCGCGTGATGACTGTAAGCGGGTATCTAGCTCAGCAGCAATAAATGAGGAGGCGCCTGCATCTCGGAGCTCACGAAACATCTGAAGTTCATGCTCTAGGCAATCGAGGTCATCAACTATAGCCTGTGCCAAATCTGGATATCCTGCTTCCCTTATCAAATTGACTTTGGAATCAAGGAAAGGCTTGAATTGGCGAAGGAAGAGTCCACCGTGGAAGAGCTTGCCAATCATAACATTCACGAAAGAGAAGAAGGAGCGAAGTTCTATGCAGAGAACGATCTTCTCAGGATCGTTGTCTGATAGCAATTCCTTCACTAGGATATGAAGCCGAGAAGAAGGCCCTACACAAAGAAGGAGAAATCCGTCAAAAAATGCTTTGAGGAGGAAATAAATAACATTCTCAGTTGTTTAATTCATACCCTCTTGAGTCACTGGGGGGTAGTGGAGATGTAACGGCTGTAGGTGCATCAACTGGTGTAGTTGGTCTCACAGCCGGCTCAACAGGATCATTCTCAACAAAAGCTCCTGTCAAATTCAAATTCGCAGAGGCATCACATTATAGCTGCATTAGTCAAAATCGGCTAGTCCTATAATTAACTTAGAAGGAGATACATACCTTCAAAGGAACCATTCTCGGGATTTTTAGCGAATGTGGACTCAGAAAACATATCTCCAGGTAATTGGTCATCAATCTGAGGGGAGCTATACATGAAGTGCAGCATAGGAGTGTCCGCAAACAAGCCTTCCTCGTCAAAATCATCAATCGAGAAGTCTGACACAAGAGAATATAAGTACCAAAGAAGAATGAAGAGACTACAACTAATAGAAATGAGTTACCTTTTACAGGTGCATTAGCCTCTTTATTTCCAAAATCCACATTCGCCTCCTGCAAGTTATCTGAAGGAGCGAGAAGTACAGAGACAATTAGAGGATGCACAAATTTTGGATCATTCAATTCCTTTGTGTACCATCTAAAAGATACATTGTCGATGGTAGATGTACCTGGATTCGCGGAATCAGGTCCTACATTGATATCCTCCCCAATGTCAGCAACTCCTGTAGGTCTTTCTACTTGGGGCAGTGGGTCAGGCTCACCAGGAGATACAGGAACGGGATCGGGACTCATCTCGCCCTCTCCACGCTCTCCTATATAGAGATGGGAAAAGCATGAGTCAATGTTTAGAATAATCAAGAGGATGGTTTACAGGGTAGATGTTACCTCCGTCACTAGCAGGATCATCACCAGCCAAATCCATATCAGAGGCTCGGGAAGCTGCACGCGGCTTGCGGGCTAATCTCTTCCGCCTAGCAGCAGGGACAATAATCGAAGGTCTCGCTTGGGGAGGAGGACGGAACTCTTCTTCCTGGTCACCGATGGTCCCTGAAACATCAAACCATTGTCAGCTTTAATAATTCTGGAAAGCAGAAGAAAAAGATGAATGGTTAACCTTGTTCGGAAAAGTCCTCATAATCTTCAGGATCTCCGCCTGAAGCCTCGTCTGTAGAATGGAAGGTCCTATTTCCCTCTTCATCAATCCGACGAGTCTTGTTCTGTGTCCTCTGTGACCGAGCATTTTCCCAAATCCTACGGGAATCAACTGAGAAGCTTCCTCGGCCTCTAGCTCTACAATCGGCTTCACGGGGATAGTCTTATTAGCTGCTAACAACCACTTGCATCTTAAGAAAGTGAGGTTCAACTGCCGATCAGCACTCGGGAGACTGAACTTAGCACCAGTACATCCAGTCACGGTCCACAACCATGCACGGAGACCATCCACCAAACCGCCGTGGGCCCGAAGCTGCTGACGGGGATTCCCGACGTAAAGCTGATCATAGCCAAACTGGCAAGCGAATCGGCAGGGTAGATATGGCTCTATGAAACACTGATCCCTCACCTGAAAAGTCAAATAACCTGGCCTAATGTTCACCAGCCAGTTAAAGCAGCCGATGTCTAAGTGAGTTCGATCTCCCTCAGCCTCTCCTCATCTATCAAACAATCGCCGTATCGACCGGAGAACTGCGGAAAGCAAGTGGAAAATGTCCAACACTTGTGGACCTGCAGCTGCTGTCTAATGTCAGAAAATCCGCGCCCCTCCCACTTGCCATTCTCAAGCAACTGTAGTAGGGGAACGGAGTGGTCTGTGGCGTTCGGCACCGACATCATATCAGAACGGTGAAGGACGAACCAAGCCATCAAATAAGTGTACGGAAGCTCCGTCTTAATGGTGGGAATCTGACCCGGAAAATCACTTTCCTTCCGTGTAAAGGCACCAGAAAGCTGTCAAAGTCCTCGATGAATGTTGGCCACCATCACAGGAAGAAGTGAAAGTTCTTTCTTGTAGGCGAGCTGAACTGCTGGATAGAGCACTTCCAAGGGCAAGGCGTCGCCAGACTGATATGGAACAACACACTTCTTCAACCAAATAGCGAGATAACCGGCAAGAAGAGTCATCGGTCGAATCGGTGCGGTTACATGCCATAGGAATGATTTGAACTTGGTCCCTGCAGGAAAGCCACCCTCAGGACTGCTAGTGGTATAAGAATGAGCGTCAATCTTCTTCAGTAGACTGTTCACCCCTGAGGGAGTAAGTGGGGCCAACTCACAAATAGCCTTGCCAGAATTAATCTCCAAATTCCTGAACAGATAATTTGCAAACTGCTTCAGACTCACGAATACCTTAGTCCTCTTTGCTAAAGGCTCAGATTGCGCCAAAGCAATATGATAGTGACAAGTGAGGTCCCATAGAGTCTCATAGCGGTCGGGCATATGATCCTTCAATTGATTCAATTCATGATTGGAGGGAATGTATTCCTGATATAACATCTGTCCCATGGGCAAGCCAGAAATCCTGTGCATCTCGTGAAGAGCCAAGCCCAACTCCCCTTGCCGGGTCAGAAAAGTGTTCGAATCTGGATTATAAAGCTCGAACAAAGCACAGAAATGCCTCGCGCTGACAGGCAAGCCATACATGGTGGCACAAACGGCTGCATATAAACCACAAGCGTGCAACTCCTCGCCCTATCGGCTCAAGACGTACGTCGTCATGCGAGTCAACCAAAACTTATCCAAAGAATGGACCCAACCATAAATCCTGTGACGCGTCGCAGGCATCTCCCGTCCTAGAGCAGCGAGGCGATTCCTCAAGGTAGAAGCGATGGCAAGGAACTCGTTACGTGGTGGTGCATCCAGCCTCAACACTCCAGGACGCAATTCGGTGACATGACTCCTGCTCGAGCCAGGAAATGCCTGATGAGTGATGTAGCCGCAGTGGATGCTCTCATGCTCCTCCGTCAAGCGCCACGACATCTCCCGTGTCACAGCCTAACGCCTGAGCTCAGTCAATGAAAGATGCCGAGGAATCTTCAGCAGATATATGAAACCACTGCCAGTTTTATGAAGCCACTGCTCGGCATCAATAAACACGGCATCCGGGTCTTCGACAGAGTCGCCAAATAAGAAATCGATCTTCCTGAGAGGCTGAATAGAACTGGCATCCTTCAGGAAAGGTGCATCGGTAATCAACTGTCGGAGAGCTCGATGCCCACCTTCTTTCACCACTTGGGCAACCTCAGTCGATGTGCCCAAAGCGAACTGAGGAGTAACTGGAATGGGGGAAAGATCGTCGGAGGTCGAATAGTACTCGCCACGTCGCCCATATACCGCATGAGATGAGAATGATCCAGAAGGATATCCCACTAAAAATAAACAGTTAAACACCTGTTAGTCTCAATTATAAAAGGAAATTAAACTCATCTTACAAATGGGTAAGATAGAGTCATTACCTTATAAAGGGTGAGACGATTTGGCCACATTGTGCAATCACAAGATAGGGTATATTGACAATATATCCCTGCCTTATAAAGCACAATGCAGCTTCAAATCGCCCCCTTTATTTTGAGATATGGTTTTGACCAAGCAAAACCTATCTTTAAAGCGTCGATCCTCACCAAAGAGAATCAAGGCTCTTCCCGATTGCCTCACCAAGGAGAACAACGTGGGGTAAAAAGACCAATTTGCAAATTTCTAAGAAAAAAGGGTTAATTTGTAAATTTCCAAATATGCCAAAAATAGCTCACCAGCGTAAGAGGGAGGCGCGCCATCAGCCGGTGCAGCAGGGGAGTGACCTCTCGAGACACGCGACATAATGACCTGCAAAATAAATTGAGGGATCAGATCCAGAAAAAAATTTCCCCTTTTTATCAATTCTACCCCCCTGAAAGAGAAGCTCGAGGCGCCAAATCATAATCCTAACCCTCATATGCAATCCCATAAATTCATAAATTAAATTAAACATGAAATATTCAAAAATCATGGAGGGTTTACCTGAGGAAAAGCTTGAGGATCCGACAAAGATTAGATCTTGAAAAGAGCTCGAACCACGCGCTCGAGGGGCCTGAGAGAAACTTTAAATAAGGAATTTCTGAAGGATTTCTCGGTCTAAGATCAAGAGGAAACCTAGATCTAAGACCAATTTCAATGTTTGAGGGCGAAAAGATGCTCGAGGGAAGGAAAATCAAGAGAAGGGGGAGAGAGGGGTGGCCGGCCCTAGAAAGAGAAAAAGGAAAGAAAAGAAAAAGAAAAACAAAAGACCCCCTTTTATATAGTGAACCAGCCTTGAATCAGACCGGACCAGGGTGAACCAGACCAGACCAGTCCAAATGAGTTCAAAAGAGGCTGAACCAGACCAAACCAGACTGAACCAGACCAGACCAGGATGAACCAGTCTGAACCAGTCTTGAATCAGTTCTGAACCAGTCTTGAACCAGGTTGAACCAGTTTGAACCAGAATTGAACCAGAATTCAAATTGAAGCTGAATTGAGCGTCGAAACAACTTCAAATCGACCGAGGGTTCAATCCCTTGTTTATTTTGGTCTCTCCCGCGCATTCGGAAGGATCGGAAGAATTTTTGAGCCAAATTGTTGCCTTTTTTGGACCGGTTCATATAGTTACCATACCGGTTCAGCTCATTCGGGCATGAGAAATACTCCAATAAGGTATACGAGTATAAACTATTCCCTATTTTTGTTGAGAAGTTCCTGGAGTATATTTTTCTAAAAAATATTCTTAAGGATAACTCAATAACACTACGCCGGACAACGCGTCGCAAATAAAGACTCCACGCCAACAATCGAGGGTCAGTTATATGTTGAACCAACAAGCACGAGCTAAAGATTGGAAAATCAGGAATCGACTTCAAGTTCAAAATTCCAACAACGGTCAGACAATAAATGCAGCACCGGAACCCTTACGGACGTTCGACAAAGCACCGGACAGCCTGAAGGATTGAAGGAATACAGAACAAAAAGTCATTCCAAGGTCCCGTTACACCGATTGAGGGTAGGGGCAATCATATCCAAAGCATTCCAGACCCTTCTATAAAAGAACGAGGCTGAAATACTTTGGAGGGGGTATCTGTAGGCGTAAAAAATTGCCTATGGGTCCCTTAGCATAGCTCGACACGGGGATTCAACGAATCAACGAACCATCGAGTGATGAGGCGACGTGGTTAACGAATTGCACGCAAGCAACGGAATGCGTTCGCGTGCGGAACCAATCCAACGGTTCGGGAAGTCAACGAGTCGTCCAACCACAAAACGGATTCGAACTCAAACACCAAGGCGGATTTACTGCCAAATAAAGACCCGGACTGTCAAATCAAAGTCCGGATAAATCGAATATAGAACCGGAAGATGGGAAACGACGGAAAACACCCCAAGGGACTCGGCAAAAACCGAGCCACCTCAAGGTGGCTCGGCCAAAGCCGAGCCACCCTGAGGTGGCTCGGTAGCCGAGCCACCCCAGGGTGGCTCGGCCAAGGCCGAGCCACCTCAGGGTGGCTCGGTCCAGTGCCGAGCCACCCTGAGGTGGCCGCCCAGATCTGTGCCAAATGCACAGATCTGGTTGCCTATAAATAGGCGGGGTGATTCATCATTTTAAAAAAAATTTGGGAAGAACTTTTGGAGAGCCGAAACTCTGCCGGATTGAGAACTTGTGCTTGAGTTTTTGAGGGCTTGAAGACTTGGACGTTCAGATCTGGTTCTTGGAGAGCACCTGCATCACAAAAGGCAGGAGTTCGAGGGAACCAAATCTCAGATCTACGTTGCTACACTCCGGATCAAAGCTTGGTCTTTAATCCCGAGATTTGAGCGATTGTTTCCTTGGTGAAATAATCCCTCCGGCTATTATTTCCTTGGCGAGATAATACCAGTGATATTGCGTAGATCTGTTCGGATCTAGATCGTGCGGTGGTCAACGGATCAACCATCGGCGCAGGCAAACAACCCACGCAAGCGAGTGCCCGGATAACAGGAGCTCGTGATTTGTTCGATAAACAAGAGAAAAGTTATAATTTTCATTTCTTTTTATTTGATTTTCGTTGTAACCGGATCTTATAAAAAGACCAGATCTTTGTAGTTGATAAACAATTACCAAGTGTGCAATGAAATCAGTAATGAAGAAAGCAACCATTTTTCCCACGAACAGCAGGTAGCGATTTAGATGGGGATGAACACCTTAATGCTGATGACCCTCCCGTTGACCAAAACGCTAGGGGTGGCCCCACTAAAGATAACGATGCTGGGGGTGGTCTTACCGATGATGATAATACCGAGGGTGGCCGCGTTATTCCTCTCAGAAATCATCCAAAGCATGATACAGGCGAGGATGAGAAAATAAAGGACCTCGAGAGCAAAATCAATGCACTGATGTCTGCTCAGGAGATAAAAAGGACCAGCATTCTATGTCCCTATCCAAAAGAGTGGGAGTCGATCCCGTATCCGGCAAAGTTCAACCAGATCAACTTCACATCATTCGACGGGAAGGATTACCCCACCCAACACTTGATTTATTTCAAGTCCCAATTAGGAGTGATCTCTGGTAATAAGCCTTTGATGGTCCGGTCATTTGTTAGCACCCTTCATGGGCCTGCCTTCGATTGGTATCACTGTCTCAAGCCTGGAAGCATCAAAAAGTGGGACGATATGGAAAGTTCATTCCTCGGTAATTTCTTTGATGTTGACACCGATGTATCAATCAGGATGCTCTTTGAGGAGAAATAGGAAGACGAAGAGATGGTCAACGACTTCGTCAAGCGCTTCCGGAATAAGGCGATGAATTATCGAGATTCGGTCACAGAGGACTTCATCCTCCAAACTTATCATAACAACCTATCCATTGATATTTTAGAAGTTATGGGAGTAGAACCATCCAACACCTAGAAAGAGTTGAAGGTGCGCGGAGAGCAGGCCGAACGCTTCCTAAGAAGGAAGAAAGCCAAGAGAAGCCAATTGACGACTAATCCTCCGAACTCAAGCTTCGTCTTCCGTGGTAAGGGGAAGGCACCTACAGTAGTTGTTGACATTAATTAGACGTCACAACAACAACCCCGGAGATAGCGAAATACTTCGGATCCGAAACTCCAAAAAGAGTACTCCTTCAAGGACGAAGACGTTCCGACCATTTTCGAATCCCTCCTTGAAAACAACAAGATCAAGCTGCCACCTATCATAGATCAGGAGGAAGCTGATAATACTTCGGATCCAAAGCATTGTGCGTACCACAGAAGGATCCTTCATCCTACCAAGGCTTGCTTTGTTCTCAAAAATAGCATCCAAACCTTGGTTGAAGCTGGCATCATAACACTAAATTAAACCGAATCAATACTCCAACAGGGCACACGAGTATAAACTGTTTCCTCTGACTCCGAAGAGTATACGAGTATAAACTGCTTCTCAATCCTCCAATAGATGCATGAGGTTAAACTGCTCCCTGCATACTCCAATAGGTATAAGAGTCTAAACTATTTCCTACCCTTGATGGGAAGATCCTGGAGAATTTTATACATAATATTCTTAAGGATAACCCGATCATACAACTGAGTTTAATATTAGACCCAGTTTTGCAAAAAAACTAGGGGTGGATAATTCATGTAACTGGAAGTTTCCGAAAGAATGCCATATGATGTATTCTTAGGGATAACCCGGTCACTACAAAAAAGTGATGAATAATAAACTCCCACTTGGACTCTGAATATTTCCAAGGGGTGAAACGCATCCTACTTCCAGATCAATTTCACCAACTCATTCTGTAATTTTCCAAGCACTCTTTTGCTGAGACGAGATTCGATCACTTCGTTAGATTAGTCTTCCCTCACGAAACTCCCACGGTGTAATTGTGGAGTGCTTGACGATTCATAGTTTTCCACCACAAAATTCCCCACTGATCAAATTGATTAACGGTAGGTCTACTAAAATTCTTTCTGGTTTAATCCACTCAAACTCCCGTTGTGTCTGTGCACTCAATATTTCCATTGTTAGAGTCCGTACATAGTTATTGGAATTTTAATCTCCTGATCATTGACAATTATCAAACTCCTCCGTGTTAAGTATTTGTCACTTGACACCAGGAACCCCCTTTGAGTGATTTGTACGAATCAACACTCTCACTAAAATTTATACTCCCACTATCACTGTTCACTTGGTCAAACCTTCCTATAGTTAGGGCCAAAACCAAAGTCCCCTCTCGATTCCTTCCATGAACGAGAGGCCCACTTTCAAATTGAGCATCAAACCTATAAAAGTTAGAATTGTCTCAAACCTCCACTCGGTCAAACCTGTAAACAGTTAGGGCCAAAATCGGAATTCCCCTTTCGATTAACGAAAGGCTTCCACTCTTTCCCCTTCGATCAAACCTATAAAAGTTAGGGCTGAAGCCAGAATCTTATTTTCAGATCAGGTAACCAATCCTATAAAAGTTAGAGTTATCTGAATCTATTCGATTCTCAGAGTGGAGATCCCACTCTTAGTTTCACCTACCCGGATTCTCGAAGTGGAGATCCCACTTTGAGTTTCCTTTGCAACTGAAGATAGAATATAAAATTCTTCCTCTCTAGTATTGGGTTCGTCTTTGCCCCAAGAGAAGACATCACTTTTCAACTCCCATAATCTGTACCTTACATGCGCGGGGAATTTTATCCCGAATCCTAAGAAGGGATAAGTCAACACCTAACGCGCGTTGCCGTTTAGTCTTTCACCGATTGAAAAAGACACCAGAATCCAAGTCTGGGGAAGTTTATCGCGAAACCTAAGTAGGGATAAGTCAGTGCCTAACACGCGTTGTCGGTCAGTTCTTGATCGTAAAAAGAACAAAAGCCCACATATTCGGCATTGTAGCACGTTGTTATTAACAACACCATAATCCGTGCCTTACATGCGCGGTGAATTTTATCTTGAATCCTAAGAATGGATAAGTCAACGGCTAACACGCGTTGCCGGTTTAGTCTTTCACTGATTGAAAAAGTCATCAGAATCCATGTCTGGGGAAGTTTATCCCGAAGCCTAAGTAGGGATAAGTCAGTGCCTAACACGCGTTGCCGGTCTATTCTTTATCGTAAAAAGAACAAAAGCCCACATATTCGACATTATGGCTGGTTGTTATTAATAACACCATAATCCGTGCCTTACACGCGCGGTGAATTTTATCCCGAATCCTAAGAAGGGATCAGTCAACGCCTAACACGCGTTTTCGGTTTAGTCTTTCACCGATTGAAAAAGACACCAGAATCCAAGTCTAGGGACTTTTTATCCCGAAGCCTAAATAGGGATAAGTCAGCGCCTAACACGTGTTGCCGGGTAGTCTATTCCCGTAAGAAAGACGAAGCCTATGTATTCAATATTATAGCACTAAGAGAGTTAACTCTCTTAACACAATGTTACATGCGGAATAGAATTAAACAATCTGCATGCAAGCCCGATTCAAAAGGTAATCGGTAAAGGCGCATCAAATCCGTTGATGGCTGAGGATTTGCCAAAAATCCTAAGTCTACTTTTAATACATGTTGCCGTTTAGTCTTTTCACGGGAGAAAGATGAAGTCTACGTATTTAATATCGTAGCACTAAAAGAGTTAACTCTTTTAGCACAACGTTACGTGCAGAACGGATTTAAACAATCTGCAAGCTAGCCCGACTCAAACGGTAGTTAGTAAAGGCTAATCAAACACGTTGATGGCTGAGAATTTGCCAAAAATTTATAAATGCGATAGTCATTGATGCACCAGCTCTATTAATTGGTCTCGTGACTCAAGGATCCGATAACTTCAGGATAAGATCCATTCATGCAGATGAATCAGCTTTAACAGTTGGTCCTGCAGCCCCAACACTTAGGATCACCACGGTCCAACACCTTAAGAGCTTAAACTGTGTAGACTCTAGTAAATGTACGAGTATAAACTGTGTTAACACCGGTCAACACGTTACAGTAAAGGTCTATGCCAGTCAACGCATTGATAATTTCGCCAAAATAAGGCTAAGGAAAAAATTTCGGGTTAAAGAATGATTCCAAGGAAATCAATTGCGATCCAGATATGAATTTCCAATGAAGACGATCAGTTCAACATCAACTCGACGACACGAGCTAAAATCAAAAACCAACTCACCAGTTTCAGTTCAAGATTTTGACAACGGTCAGACGATAAATGCAGTGCCGGAAGAACTTTATCTATTCGAAAAAATACTGAGTAGATTGAAGACTGAAGAAGTCAAGAATTAAAGCCATTCACAGGTCCTTCTATGCGATCTTTTCAACAAAATACTGAAGAGGTTGAAGATAGGGCTTATCTTATCCAAAGCATTGTAGACCCTTCTATAAAAAAATGAGTCTGAAATACTTTGGAGGTAGTATCTGTAGGCGTTAAAAATTACTTATGGGTTCCCGCACATAGCTCAAAGCGGAGAGAAGATGATGAACGTTATTATTCGAGTCAAAGAGGTTTATCTGACATCGACAAATGCATGAAGTGAGTCGACGAACTGTATGAAGCAACGGAATAGCAGAATAACAAAAGACGAAGCACCCCTCGTATCTCATCCATTCCAAATATTATCCACCCATGGGAGATTATAGATCTCTTCGTCGGCTTTCCTACGCACTTTGAATCGTGTAATTCCGAGTTCGGACGACGAAAATACAGCGAAAATGACCGAGACGTGCCTGAACAGTGCTTGGGCCTTAGCGGAAACACTTCAAGTGTCTCGGCCAAGGCCGAGACACTCTAAGTGTCTTGTCCAATGCCGAGACACTTCGAGTGTCTTCCGGCCTAAAAATACTATTTCGAAGCTGTTTTGCCTATTAACCGCCTGCATTTTGTTCCAACTGATGTGAAGCTATCCTAGAACATGGTAAAGTGGTTATAACTGAAGATAAGAGGGAATCGGCCATTCTTATCCAAAAACTAAGCTCACGAAGCTTGTAAATACAGCTCTAGGGCCTTCATTTTTATGGGGCTGGAATTCTTAAGTCTCAGCGAAGCTCTGCTGAATTGGAGACTGAAGAGCCACGAATTTCAAAGAGGAGGAGGAGTTCTTCGGCATAAAGAAGGAGAGTTCGACAGATCTACAGCCCAGTTCTTCCCTTGAGATTGCACCATTGCTTTGATCTCGAGAAGAGTGGTTATCTCATTGTTGCCGAGATAATTGCTTCGGTTTCTTGACTCCTTCGCGAGCCAACAAAATCTACACTTTGATCTGATCGCTTGGTGGTCCACGGATTAATCCCGACACAGGCAAAGATCTCACGCAAACAGAGACTAATAAATAGGATCTATGTTTTGTTTGAAGAGAGTTGTAATATTTTTTTATTTTCATTGCGTAGGTGAGTCTTATAAAAAGACAAACTTTAACTTTTGAACTTGTTGTAAACGACTGAAGTTGTAATGAGTTCATCAATGACGATTTCAACTTTCACACCAAACACTCCTACAGCTACTCCTCCTACTATTAATGTTGATCATGATTCTGGTGGCCAAGATTCGATGTCTAAATTTTTTTGAGGAGATAGAAGTCACCAGGGATCAATACGGCAAACTTCTCACCCAAAAGGCCAAATTTGGGTTATACGGCCATATCTATGAAACTCATAATAAAAGTGGCACTAACTACCTCAAACGCCATTTGAAAAGATACAACAGAGCCGAAGCAACATCTCATGGAGACATTTGTCAATCTCTACTCTCAATTATCTACCTATAGTAGTATCGGTTCACGGAACTACGATGCAATTAAAGCCATGAAATGCATCATTAAGTTTATTATTCTAAAAAACCTTCCTTTTTAATTTAGTAGAAGATGATGAATTTGAGGATATGACTAAAGATGGTTTTTATCGCACATTTCAAAAGTTTTCTTGTTAATCATGTCAACGTGATACTTTAAAATATTATCATGAAGAAAAAATAAAAATAATTAATTATTTTCAAAGCATCAACTGTAAATTTTTTTAAACTTCTAATATTAAACATATAGAGCACAAATTGGTTATTTATGTATTATAACACACTGGATTGATTACACTTAGAAAATGTTGAAAAGATTTGCTTCTTTTATTTCATTTGAAGATTCACACACTGGTGTACAATGTTGCAAATTTAATAATAGAAGAACTTTCAAAATTAGAAATTTCTAAAAAAATATTCTTTTTCACTAGATAATGCAACTAATAATAACATATTTATAGATCATATCAAATCATCTTTGCTATTGCCATGCTAGGGTGATATTTTTCATATTAGATGCATGTGTCATATTTTAAATTTAATTGTTCAAAGTACATTTAATGAAAGTAAACTAACGATAGAAAAAATTAGGGTTATAGCTCATGCTCATAATGCTTCTGAACAACGACTAATAAGACGAAAATAATTGTGTAGAACCAAAAAATGTAAAACCTAAATTAATTCTAAAAGATATTGGCACAGGTGGCATTCCACTTATGCAATGTTCAATTTAACAATAGAGTAAAAAAGAAATTATAAATAATTTTATTGCTGTCTATACTTCTAGTTCTATCTCTCGTAATATGTATGGAATAACTGATGATAAATGGGCAATTATAAATTGTGTAAAAGAGATGCTACAAATTTTTATGAAACTACTATGTCATTATCTAGTTATTATTATCCATCTATTACTCAAGCTACTTTACAAGTTTTAACTATTCAAACTTTTTTTAATACTTATTGCATGAACAATAATTTTTAAAACATGATTTTTAAAATAGAAAGTAAATTTAATAAATATTTTAGACTTATTCCTAATATTTTTGGTTTGGTGATTTTTATTGATCCACGCATAAAGGATATTGTAAGCAAGTAAAATTGCCTTTATACCTAACAAAGGAAAATTAGGAGTCCACCAGACTATTCAAGTTCGCCTGAATGCTTGACTTCGCAGGCAAAGCTAAGTTCGCTGATAACAAAGCTTCACCTGAATTAATGACACAAAGTCAAGTTCGCCTGAATACTTGACTCCGCATACAAAGTCAAGTTCGCCTGAATGCTTAACATCAAGTTCGCTTGAATGCTTGACTTCGTAAGCAAAGCGGAGTTCGCCTGATAACACAGCTTCACCTGCATGACTCACGACGATCCAAGTTCACCTGATCTAATCGATCTTCGCGAGGGTGGCTTATGCGAAGTTAAGTTCGTCTGAACACTTAACTCCGCCTATAAAAATTAATCTCGCCTGAACGCTTAACTCCGCCTACGAAGTTCGCTTGCATGCTCTAACCTCGCCTGCATGCTCCAACCTCACCTACATGCTCCAAGCTTGCTTGAATGCCAAGTGCGCCTGAACTGCTTGACCAAGTCAGACTAAATTGTGGAAGCGATTGCACCCACTTCCCACGTTCCTAGGAGGTTGTTACAGGCCATTCCTCTCTATAAAAAGTCATGAATGGCTACAGAAAAAGGACTTTTGGTAGAGGAGAGAACCAAACTTAGCATTCTTGTGCATTCGGCCTTCAAATTCTAGCTCGGGTATTCAAACTCAAAAGGCAAAACTTCTACCATGCGAGGAAGTTTGTTCGTAACCTTGTTCGAATCGTCAACGGGAAGCAAACTCGACTCAAGCATCGAGGGAGGCATCCTATCGTCCCAAAGATTCCATGTTAAACAAAGAGAGATCGAATCAATTCTCTCTTCTTCTGTGTAAAAGAGATTTTTCATTTGTAACAAACGATTCAATTAATACAAATTTGAGATCACATTTTATGACCTACAGAAGAATGGCGACCACAGTAGGAGAAACCATCCTTTCAAATGAGTTGGTGGTAGCGCAATTTAACGAGGTTGCTGTAGGGACTACCATTGAGTCCCTCGTCATTGAGTTTGATCAAGCCAAGTATGAAGAGTACTTATCTTTGGCTTCTTCTGGTGGCCAGACGCCACGTAAGTATCGCAAAGTCTCGTGTGTGACTCAGCCCCATCAAGCTAAGGCTAGCATGCCTGAAAGCTCTACCTGAGCAATCACTGGAGGATCCATTCCTCCCAAGCTTCTTAAGGCAGGCCAAAATGCCTAAGGTGCAAACCAAGGAGTCGCTCGATGGGTTGTCAAGAAATCCACATGAACTCTTGTCTCCGAGGGGACCAAAGTTCGTGTCGGCACGGATCATGCCTTCACCATCGATATGAACGCCGCTCTCTCAAAAAGAGCTAAGCATAGGCGAAGACAAACTCGCGCTCATCACGAGGCACGTGCCCTCATCTCCTATGACAGTCTTAATTATTATTCAGACCTGAAAAATAATGATAGAGCCTAGAACAAATGTAAAGTTCCTAGTTCTGGTGAACTACAATGTGAAGTTCCCAGTTCTAACGAACTACGCAGTTCAGGTACTGTTTCTGGAAAATTTGTAGTAAAAGAAATGAAAGAAATTTGTTTTGTATTCTCTCGATCTCGATTACAATTTGGATTCCGATTACAAAAGGGAGGAGAATGATCTGGATTCTCCCCTTTGTTTAATTCTGGGATCTTCACAGTAGCGATGGAGTGCCTCCTTCGAATGCTTGAGTCGAATTTGCTCTCCGTTGACGATCCGACCGTCCTTGTCTCGTGGGAACAATGAACTTGTGTGGCGTGTTTGATCGAGAACTCTTAACGAGTTTAAGAACTCAGAGCGAGTTAAAACTCTGTGAAAAGAGTTGATTTAACTGAAAGTCAGTTATAAGCCAAGGATGAAGAAGCTCCTGTTGCCGATCTCCAAAGCACCAGCCGAAGAATGAAGGATCTTCTTTGCTCCCAAGCTCCCAGGATTGAAGGATCAAAGAGGAGGTGCCCTTTTCTGCTCTTTAGATCTGAAAATGTTCAAGGATCCAAAGATAATCCGCCAGTCGAGAAAAAGCCCTTAACTCAGTTGAGTTTTCTCGTTTTTTTTATAGGGGATTAAGGGGGTGTAACCGCCCCTTAAATCACTCCTAAGTGGGGTGTAACCGCCCCCAAATCGTGGGAAACGGTTTTGGAACCATTCAGCTCATGTTGAATGAGTCAAACAATGCCCAAGTTGGCGTTCAGGACCCTAACTCCGCGTCTTAGACTGGGGACACGGAGTTGGGCACCCGTTGGATGTTGAAAAATGGGAGGGCCGTCCGCGTTTTGTTTGCTGAGGGTTGGAAATGTGGGGGTCGCCTGCGTTTCAAGAACTGAAACGCGAGAATTCTGCATTTTTAGAAGGAGCTAATGACTTATAACTTCTTCTGTAGAGCGTTGTAAAGACCATTATTGAGTGATCTTTGCCTTGGCTGTTTTGGGGTGTAAAAGTCGTCAGATTGTACCTTTCATCATTGGTGTTTGATGGGGGATCAGCTATCTATTGTGATTTTTAGACAGCCTACAGAACCCTCTCCAAAATTTTTGAAAGTTCGCGGTTGACTGGGATGAATTTTCGGAATACTTTGGATCTCAACTCTGATCTTGGAGCTGTTGATTCCTTGTCGTAAAGGAGTTGTTCTCTGCACTCGTTTTGAAGGCATCTTTGTTGAAGGGATTTGCCACGCAGGACCCGTATGAAGGTATACGTAATAATCCTACTTCTGGAATGTTGGGGGTGGACCCCTGCGTTTTGAATTTGGAACCCGGGTGTAACCTCGGTGTTGTGGTTTTTGCAGCGTGGGTCTGACCTCGGCGTTTTGACTCGAGATGCGGAGGTGCCTTTCATGCATTTTTGGTTAAGTCTTTGAGACTTGTCATTAGCTCATCTGTTTCAAGTCTTGGCTCACATCTATTAAGCTAATGGGCCTGCAAACATGCATAAGATTTTTGGCAAATCCTCAGCCATCGACGGATTTGATAAGCCTTTACCGACTACCGTTTGAGTCGGGCTAGCATGTGAATTATTTGAATCCGTTTTACATGTAACGTTTTGCTAAGAGAATGAACCATCTTAGACTTGATGCTATGATTTTGAATACATAGACTTTGTCATTTTCACGGGAAAAGACTAACCGGCAACGCATGTTAGGCGTAGGCTTACCTCTAATTAAGGATCGAGATAAAGTCCCCTATGCGTGTAAGGTATGGATTTTGATGTTCTTTTCACGGCAAAAGACTAAATGGCAACGCGTGTTAGGCGTAGACTTATCTCTAATTAGGGATCGAGATAAAGCCCCCCATGCGTGTAAGGCATGGATTTCAGTGTTATTAATAACAACCTTCCAAGATGTTGAATACGTGGGTTTTGCCATTTTTACGGGAATGCGCTACCCGGCAACATGTGTTAGATGCAGACTTATCTCTATTTAGGGATCGAGATAAAGTCCCCCATGCATGAAAGACATGGATCTTTCGTTCTACGATGTTGAATACGTAGTCTTCGTCGCTGTTTCTTCTTGTGTTACTTAAAACACTGAAAGAAAGTTGAAAGCGCCAAAGGTGTAGTATTAACTTGGCATGAATTTTTACTTAGAGTGAAATTCAAAAATTTTCTTCATTATCACTAGGATAATTCCAGAAAATCTTTAATCCGCTGGGGATTTTATAATGAAAACTTGCTATTCTTGTTGAAAAATGATTAACAAATTTATTAGGGGGTTTGACTGTTAGAGGTGTGATGTTAACCTAACAGTATTTTATGGTCTTATCGCTCTATTGAAGAGAGTTGATAAACTGATTTGGTCATCAGAGGTGTGATGTTAACTGATAGGAAAATGTTGTGATCAGGGTAACTTTGAGGACCTATCGCTCTATTAGAGAGAGTCGATAAGTAGATTTTGTCAGAGGTGTGGGATTAATGTGACAAGAATTTGTTGCGATCAGAGCAACTTTGTGGACTTATCATCCTATTGACGAGGATTGGTAAATGGATTTTGTCAGAGGTGTGATATTAACGTGATAGGATTTTTGTGGACCTATCCCTCTATTAAAGAGAGACGATAAGTTAATTGTCAGAGGTTTGGTGTTAACATGACAGGAAAATGTTGCGATCGGGGCAACTTTGTGAACTTATTATCCTATTGAAGGGGATTGATAAGTGGGTTGTCAGAGGTGTGATATTAACGTGACAGGAGGATGTTGCGATCAGGGCAACTTTGACGACCTATCGCTCTATTGGAGAGAGTCGATAAGTGGATTTTGTCAGAGGTGTGGAATTAACGTGACAGGATTGGTGTTACGATTGGAGCAACTTTGTGGACTTATCATCTTATTGACGAGGATTGATAAGTGGATTGTCAGAGGTGTAATATTAACGTGATAAGAAAATGTGTACTTATGACTTGAACAAGATTTTGGGAATTAGAGGCACATTACCTGGTAGGCTATTAAATGATGAGTTTGACTATCAGAGGTAACTGTTAACGTGATAGTTTTGTGGACCTACCATCCTATTGAAGAAGATTGACAAGTTGATGGACTATCAGAGGTGATCATTAATGTGATAGTTTTGGCTAACCCGCCATCCTACTTGAAGAGGATTAGTGGGAGAATTTGAAGAAAATGGACTATTAGAGGTGACCATTAACGTGATAGTTTTGGTGGACCCACCATCCTACTGAAGAAGATTAGCAAGTTGATGGACTATCAGAGGTGATCATTAACGTGATAGTTTTGGCTGACCCGCCATCCTACTTGAAGAGGATTAGTGGGGGAATTTGAAGAAAATGGACTATCAGAGGTGATCATTAACGTGATAGTTTTGGTGGATTTCCTGGTTGACAGAGGTATTTTATTGAACATGACAACTCAAAAACTTTATTACTCATAATCCAATGAACTACAAATAAACCAACCCCCAGTCTTGAACAAGTACAGAGGGGAAAGAGACAGACAGGACACTATCCGTCAAGTCGTTCAGTGACCTTGGAGTATAACGACTATGAAGAGTTTGGAAGACGTCACACAGCAGGCTATCATCTGAAGAGTTTGGCTATCAGAGGTAACTATTAACGTGATAGTTTTGTGGACCTGCCATCCTATTGAAGATGATTGGCTTCAGTGGCTGTAGTATCTTCCCCTTCTGACTGAGAAGATTGAGCTTGGTCAGATTGCTCAGGTTGATCTTGCCTACTTTGTTCTTCGGCTCTGATTCTGGCAATACTTTTTTGAGCCTGTTCGCCTTGAGAAATTAGTTGTCTCCAGGAACGGCATTCTACAACCCTCATTTGTGCTAGAAGGTCGGTTTGCAAGGTGTGTCGACAGGTCTCCACTAAGGTAGACTGTGTCATACCTGTCGGACATTACAGAGTCATGTTTCGAAACCTCTTGACGAAGGCTTTGACGGACTCCCTCTTGTTCTGCTTAGTGGCGAGAAGGGTATGGATGGAGACTTCTGTATCCTCTTCAAAGAATCTTGACAGGAAGAGTCTCTCTAGATCTGCCCACTTTTGAATACATCCGGCAGGCAGTTTCTTGAACCATTCAAAGGTAAGTCCCTTGAGGGTGCCAATGAACAATCACTACTGCAAAGGGGACTATTGGCGACGGACAAATCCGTCGCCAAAAGTCCAAAATCCGTCGCTAAAAGTTTTAGCGACGGAAAAAAAGAAATTCCGTCGCTAAAACTCCGTCACTATTATCAGGGTAGGTAAATCTACCTTTAGCGACGGCAAATCCGTCGCTAATTTATAGCGACGGTTATATAGCGACGGAAAATCCGTCGTTTATGTATATTTTTTTGACGACGGTATTTTCCGTCGCTATATACTTAACCATCGCTATAATTTTTGGCGACGGATTTTCCATCGCCAATTTATACTTTTGGCGACCGTATTTCCGTCGCCCTATTTCCGTCGCTATATACTTTTCCGTCGCCAATATATATTGGCGACGGAAAATCCGTCGCTGAAAACTGTATTAGTGCACAACTGGCGTGTCAGTTTTCCGTCGCTAAAAGATCTTTTAGCGATGGATATTCCGTCGCTAAAAATCATCTGAAATTTTTTTAATAATTTTTTTGAAAATTAGAAATTCCTGTACAATATATTTCACAACAATAACCTGTACAGTAAATTTACACAACACAAGCACATATAACACATATTTCACGCATATATAACAATTATTTCACTAAAACATAATAAATATCCCAACATTAGAAATGTTATTTATACAGCACACCCATTGTTTTTAATGTTAAAACAAATAAACTCAGTCCCGATCATCATCATCCTCATCACCAACTCCACCTTGTCGAGAAGTCCCAGCCTAAAAAAATAAATAAAACGTTATAGAGCAATACGTACATCATCAAAAATTGAATTTTACAGTAAAGTAACAAATTATAAAACAACAAGGCATAACATGCAAATATAGCAATAATAGAGTATCATGGCATATTCTTACATGTTATATGATTCAGAGAGAGTATCATGGCATATATTTATGTATTATACGCAAGCACGCACATGTTTTTAACAACGCACGCACCCGTACCTATCTCCACCGACACGCACACACGCACGCACGAGTACCCAGCTCAACCCGATCCCCACACTTCCCCCTCCCCCACCACGACCAAACCCAACATCAAGCACGCACATAACGTTCACAACAATACAACACATGCAACACCACAACACAACAATAACAACACCACCACCACCACAATAACAATCCCCTAACCCCACCCACGAACCAACCAAACTCCTACCCCCCCACCCCCTCCCCCTCCATCATCATCACCACCACCACCACCACCACGACGAAAACACCCACCAACCAACAACATAACCAACGACCCTACGCACGAACGCCCCACAACAAAACAAAATAACAACCAACTAACCAACTCACTAGCCAATACAACCATCGCTACGCACGCAC
>BQKN01065718.1:363301-382324 GCA_022839385.1 Asparagus kiusianus | reverse complement strand
AGCTTGCCGAGACACCGCCGGGTGCCCCAGTTCGGTCCGAGACTGTCTGCCGTGTATCTGCCGTTGACTTTTCGTCCCAACTCGGATTTAAGTGATTTCGGATGCGTTGGAATTCTGACGAAGAGCTCTGTCGATACCGATGGTTGGATTATCAGTGGGGCGAACGGTATACGAAGGGCGTTGCTCCCTTTGCAGCGATCGTGGGGTTCTCGGTCAGTCCGCATCCCCGTTATTCTGTCGGCTCACGTAGCTCGTCGATTCACTTCAGGCGCTCACCGACGTCAATCGAACTCTTGTGAACCGGGTAGTGACGTTCATCATCATTTTCTAATACTGAGCTGTTCGTGGGGACCTATCGGCAATTTTTGATGCCTACAGATGCCAGTAACGCTCCTAATCTTCTGTTCTTTGAGTAAAATATTTTTTCTTCAGCTCTGACCGCCACCTCTTGAACGATAGATTGATTTGCGTGAAGCAGTAAGTCCAGGCACAAACGTAATCGTCAAGAAAGAAAAATCGCTTCAGCATACAATGAAAAAAGAGATACAAATCAGTGTGTTAAACAAAATAATAAAATGACTAATAATTATGAGAATTAAAATAAATGACTCACACATATATATCGCCAACAAGCCACCAGCGCATCAATCCGCTGTGACTTCCACGTCAAATATATGTTGAAGAAATCATGTCTCCTGGCTAAAGCGGCGAGGAAATTGTTGAAAGAGTTAGCAAATGGCCCGACAGGCACGCCGTTCTCCCATCGGATCACGGCCCTCCGACGAATATCTGGGACGAGGTTCTGTGGCTTGGTACTACTACGGCCGCGCCTAGTAGGTCGCTCGGTACCTACGAAAAAATGAAATTCAGGCGAAATATAAATCAATCAATATCGATAATACAAATTAAAATATTAATAGATAAACTATAAAAATCTATACACACCTTTCAATTCGAGGCATCTACGCCTTGCTTGTTCATACCTCTGCTGTGCGATAAGTCGCAAATCATGATAAGCATCCCAATCCTCCTTCACCTTGGCCGGGTCGTGGGCTCGCTGATCCGGAATAGAATCCGGCGGTAGTGGCGCAGCTTCTACAGCTACGCTATATGGCTCATATCGGCGCTCCTCCAATACATCTGCATGCGGAGGAGGCGACGGCGGCATCTCTGCATGCTGGGCAGGATCAACGACTGTCTCCGCATCAGGTGGAGCATCTCCTCGTCCTGTGTCCTGTGGCGGCCCGTCATGTGTAGTAGCGATGCGGCCTGCGTAGGAAATGTGAGAAAATAATGTTAGGCTCGTATTAATAGTTTATAGAAATGTACAGATATAATAAATAAATAAAAATACCTGACGTAGAGCCATGTGCGTCGCCTCCAGAATGTCTACCAAAAAGTCTCTCAATCGCTCTCTTACGTAATCCTTTTGTCATCTATACTTTGAAAACATAATGAGTACCCAACAAAACTATAATACATGACAAAAACTGATACATGATATCCAGTCAAACAGATAATATAAAGGCAATACTATAATACATAACACAAACTGATACATGATAACCAGTCAAACAAATAATATAAAGGTAATACTATAATACATAACACAAACTGATACATGATAACCAGTCAAACAGATAATATAAAGGCAATACTATAATACATGACAAAAACTGATACATGATAACCAGTCAAACAGATAATATAAAGGCAATACTATAATACATAACACAAACTGATACATGTTAACCAGTCAAACAGATACATGAATGTTCTTTTTAAATCATAACCAAGCATTATATTATTATGATGATGTTGAGGCTCTACTCTGCGACCGTGTGCGGTTAGCCTGCGACCGTGTGCGTGCCGATAAAAGGACTGTCCTTATAGTTTTATCGACTCTACCGTGGACTCGTTTTTTGATTTTACGCCTTGGCTCACATATAATCGCAGGTACATCAGGGCGCGCCAGTGCAATTTCATCCACCAGATTATTTTGTGTCAAGGAAAACTCAGCAACTGTTTCGTCGGCCAAGATAACATCTTCATGATCTTCATCAGACACGGCTTTATGAATGTAGGATCTAGGCAAATTCTTAAGGACAACCCATTCGTCATTTTTCATTATATCTTTAACATAAAAGCACTGTTTTGCGTGAGCAGCTAACATGTACTTTTCAGTCTGATATATTTCCTTGTTTAGATTAACGAGTGTGTAACCGTAGTCATCCTTCGCCTTTTTCAGCTCACTCCAACGAACCTTAAACATCACATGTCTGACTTCATTATTAATCCCACAGAAAATCTCCACAATGTCTTCTACCCGACCGTAGCAATAGATTTCACCTTGTATCGGATTTAGATCTTTTGAACTAGCGTATGACAGTTGCGAGAAGGAGCAGAACACACCGCTATTTTGCGTTTGTCGTCTCTCTTTGAAACCGATGGTGTTAAACCTAAAGCCGTTGATACAGTAGCCTCCATAACGCTTAACCACGTTAGAAGGACCTCTGGCATATAAACATATTTTCTCAGGCAGGTTAACCCCATTCGTAATACGTCGGTCAACCTTTAAGAAAAGAAACAAATAGTTTAAATATCTGTTGGCAGGCACATATTTGATATACGAATCAGAAATATAAATAAATCTTACTTCACCCTTCAGCCATGCAGGGAATTGTCTAGAGTGTGTGTCCATAACTCTTTTGTTTTTTGTTCTGCATTTAAGAATAGTCTGGACATATCGGATGTGAAGCCTAGAATAAAATCATTTACAACAGTTAAATAGAGATAGTTATTGTGATGTGATATGATCTGATTCAAACAGTTAAGTACTTACGCCGTGTATATGTTAAATGTAGTATCATTGCTCAAGATATATGTGTGGGCTTGATCTAGCTCCATTCTGGGGAATCTAGTGTCCTCCCCACGATCATTATAGAATGTTCCGTCAATTATTCGTTGGGGACGGTTGAGCCTGGTCTCCACACCCCGCAAGTAACGAGAGATGAAATTCAAACTCTCATTACTTATATAGTTCTCTGCTATCGATCCTTCAGGACGTGCACGATTATGCATCAAATGTTTCATGAAACCCAAATACCTACAAGCATATAGTTTCATGATTTGTGACAAAATAAAACTGATATACGTAATTTAACAAATATTAATTGAGCATTATAATAATAAATACCTCTCCACAGGGTACATCCAGTGATATTGAACTGGTCCTGCGATGCGGGCTTCATATGCTAAATGTATTGTGAGATGCACCATGACCGTAAAGAACGAGGGTGGAAATAGAATTTCCATTTTACACAGTGTATTGGCTACACGTCCCTCTAATTCTTCAAACTCCCTGACATCAATCACCTTGGAGCACAACTGCTTGAAGAAACCGCAATATTCTATTACCACCATCGCGAGTTCCTTCTCAGCATGTCGCAACGCAACCGGGAGAAGTTGATGCAATAGAATATGATGGTCATGTATGGCTGCTTCATGCACATCGACGGCGGCAGGTTGTACGGTGTCAGTAACACTGGCCAGGTAGACCAAGCAGAGCTCATTACTCCAAACAGATTAAATCCGTCGCTAGCAAGCCCCAGCCTAATATTCCGAGACTCCTTACCAAAGTCAGGGTATATACGATCGATGTGCTTCCATGCCTCACCATCAGCAGGATGTCTCAATTTCCCGTCCTCTTTACGATCGGTCGAATGCCATCGCATATTCTCAGCCAGCTCGGTAGATATATAAAACCTCTGCAGCCTAGGAATAATTGGAAAATATCGGAGAACCTTCACAGGGATTCTGCTCTGTTTATTGATGATATGCCTTCAGATGTGCCCGTATGTTTTTTCCAGTGTGATACATGACACGTCGGACATTCCTCTAGACCTTCATTACCCTTATTGTACAAGATGCAATCATTAGGATAGGCGTCTATCTTTTTGTAATCAAGACCCAGGGTATCAACAATCTTGTGAGCTTCATAATAAGTTGCGGGGATGCTCTTCTCGCCGCCTGGAATGACTTTCCTCAAGTCTAATAACATCTCAAAATGTGTAACAACCATCCCACTGAGTGTTTGGATATGAAGAAGCCTCAGCATAAAAGAAAGCCTTGTGAACTCGGTGCAACCCTCGTATAACGGTGACTCGTTTTCTTCAACAAGTCTCATCAATCGGGCTACATCTTGAAACATATCAGTAGTGTTAACATCACTCGAAGACGGCACGGTAAGAATATCTTCCAACATATCAGTTGTGTCAATTGTCGGATTGTCGACATCAGTAAACTCTTCCTCTAATTGCATCACCGGGACGCCTTCACCGTGATGACTCCAAAATACATAAGAGCTATCAAATCCATTGATTGACAGATGGAAACTTACGTCACTCCTAGTGAGCATTTTATTATTCCTACAATTCTTGCAAGGACAAAAAATCAACCCGCTGAGTGACCGTAGAGGGTTGGCGTCAGAGTAGGCTAAGAAAGCTTCTATCCCATTCTTGTATCGAGTGTCTAGATGCCTTCGATCACGTGGTATGCCCATGAACGATTTGTCAGGAATTGTCCGCATCTAGAATTTAAAAATTAATGGAAGTGAGCATATCCCTACATATATCATTTTAAGTTATAGGACAAGTGTGTGTGATCGGCTATCAGAGGAAGGCTTCTATCCCATTAGGTATGTAAACGTAGCGTGTATATATATTTACGTGTGTTCAAGTGTACTTTTATTTCGTCAAAATTTCGGCAGAACCTACCCGCTGTACTTAATCGGATTCGGATCCTCTCCTAATGAGAGGGTTCCTAATATCTCCTAATGAGATCTTGGCCTTTGATTTATCAATCAAAGGCCAAGATCTCCTCATGCACAAAAGTAGGCGGGAGATAAGGATAAGATATTGGCCTTTGATTGATAAATCAAAGGCCAAGATCTTCTTATTAGTAGGTGTTAGAAGAGGATTCATTAGGAGAGGATCCCAATTCGTTCTCCGAGTACACTATAGTACACGGAGAACAACGAGTATGCGCCGCCAACAATCCTGTATGCATATGTGACAAGTAAATAAAGAGATTATATATAGTATTTATTGGACGGGGTATTCTACGGCTCGAAAATATGAGTGTACAGTGTATGCAATTTCTATGTAATTAGCGATATAATAGTTACGATAACCCCACACAATCACCTCACCCTCATTGTAACCATCACCCTAACCCTAACCCTAAACCTCACCTTCACCATCCCCTAACCCTAAACCTAAACCTAACCCTCAACCTCAACCTCAACCTCAACCTCACCCCCACCCCCACCCTAACCCTAACCCTAACCCTAACCCTCAGCATCACCCCCACCCTCACCCATACACCAACCCTAACCCTAACCCTCAACCTCACCATCACCCCCACACTCACCCTCACATAACCCTAACCCTCACCCCTACGCTCACCCTCACCCTCACCTTCACCCTCCCCTAACCCTAACCCTAACCCTAACCCTCCCCTAACCCTAACCCTAACCCTAACCCCTAACCCTAACCCTCACCCTCCCCTAACCCTAACCCTAACCCCTAACCCCTAACCCCTAACCCTAACCCTAACCCTAACCCTAACCCTAACCCTAATTTTTTTGATATTATAATTTTAACAATATGAATATTTTTTATTAGGGTTTGATTTTTCCATAATTTTTAGATTTTGCAAAAATTAAACTATATAACTATAATCTTAATTTTTTATTAGGGTTTTAATTTTTATTAGGGTTTTTGATTTTTTCATAATTTTTGGGTTTTACAAAAATTAAACTATAAATAAGATTGAGGGGGGATGGGAAGGGGGTACCTTGAGAGAGAGGGGGGAGAGAGATCGACGGCGGCGGCGGCGGCGGCGGCTCCACCCAACAGCGGCGGCGACAAGAGGGGGGGGCGCGGGTCTGGGAGATCGAGAGAGAGGGGGAAAGAGAGGTGGGGTGGCGGGTCTGAGGTGCGGCGATGCCGGCGGCGAAGGCGGCGGCGACGAGGGTCTGAGGTTCTGAGAGAGAGAGGGGGGGTCTCGGGTTCTGAGAGAAGGGGGGTCTCGGGTTCTGAGAGACGGGGGGGGTGGGCCCAGTAAAAACGGGCGTGGGGGGGCCAAAATTTTGGGCGCTCGCGCCCGAAATTTTTTCCCATCCAAAAGTTTTAGCGACGGATTATCCCGTCGTTAAAAACTGTTTTAGCGACGGAAATTCCGTCGCTATATCATATTTACCGACGGAATTTTATATTGTCGCTAATATTTTAGCGACGGAAATGTTTGGTCGCTAAAATATCATTTTCCGTCGCTATAAAGTTATTTTCCTACGGTTAAATAGCGACGGAAATTCCGTCGCTATAAGTCATGTTATAGCGACGGAATATTCCGTCGCTAAATATCCGTAGGCAATAACCCATTTTCTAGTAGTGAATCGAGCCAGTATGGCGTCGTTTGATATCATATTTCCAGTCTGTTACTTGAAATGATAGATATGTTGGTTCGGTGATCCCGTGCCGTCAAAAGTTTGTAATGTCGGGACCTTAAACTTTTGAGGATAAGGTGCTGCATCCCATTTGGCAGGATAGGGCCCGGTAACTCCCTCATCTTGGAGCTCGCTTCTGTTAGCAATGGTATTGAGGTGGGCTTTCAATTCTTCCATTTTGGCAGACTGGAGATTCTGCTCGTTCTCCGTCTCTCTTCCTTCATCAGAGGAAGATTTCAGGTTGTGGGCTTCTTGATCATAAGCAACACCATCAACCACTTTTTCCTTCCCTTTGCTTGTGTGAAGTCAGGATGAAGACGTTCTTCCTCTTCGGGAAGATTCTTGTCTGGGTGGCGAATCTGTCTTCTGAGATTTGGCTTTGTCTGTGACGATTTGATTCATCAGGACCAAGAGTTCATTGATAGCCTCATGCTGAGATTTGAGCATGGCCTCCTACTCATCAAGTCTCTTCGTAAGATCTTCATGGTTTCCCGTCATATAAGCGGAGCTCTCATGTTAAACAAAAGAGCTTGATGATTGGGACTCTGCAATGCCTGGCTGTTCATCATCAGAATTGGTTCCTCCGGCTAACCTCCGATAGTTGATAGGAGGAATGGCTCCTGTTCGCGTCCGAGTGCGTTGGTAGATTCCTTCAAACTCCTTAGCGATTTCTCTGACGGTCGGTGAATGACTTGTCTCAGAGTCATCGGAACTAGGACCTGAGGCTTTCCCTCTGAGGCTTTCCCTCTACCGATCACATTGATTGTGACCCAGGATATTCGATGTCTGGAGACTTCTTCTTGTGCGAACGTCATCGTTGGTTGGGCAAAACAACGTTCGTTAATTGGTCGAACACCAATGGTTTGGTAGCATATGAGCAGCATTGACATTTCGAGAGGACCATAGGAATCAATCGTTCACATTGGAATGAACAAATGATTTGTTGCATCGGTCTTTCTCTCGATATGAACTCTTTCAAATCAGTTGTAAAGATTCGAGGATAGTTACTCGTTGATCTCAAGGTTTGCACTAGAACCCCCAGTTCATGATTAGACAGGATTGGCTCTTGGTGAACATGGATCTGATTGAGATGCCTTGCATCCATGGACTTTTTATATCCGCCCCTCAATCTAGTCATGCTATGCAGAGTATTCGGGGATCTCGCTACCCGGTCAGCGAGTAGGGGGTCCAGGGGGCGGCGTACCCCTGGTCGGGGGGTCCGGGGGGAGGGGTGGACTACCCCGCGTGGGGTGGACTACCCCCGACGGGGTTTAGAGCAGCGCCCTAAAGCTCCACGGTATACACCGGGTTTTATATTGGATTTTGTTACCCGAACGCGTGCCTGAACTCCATGTTTTGATGGTGAAACGCAGTCCTAAGATCTGCGTTTTGCTGATAAAATGCAGTCTTGAAATCTGCATTTTGATTCTGAAACGTACTCCTAAGAGTTGCGTTCAGTTTGTGGAATGCACTCCTGTGAGTTGCGTTTTGGTTCTGGGACGCACTCCTGAGAGTTACGTTCTGCCAGATCAATGCAATTTTGAGGTCTGCGTTTTGATGTTAGAACGTGCCTCTGAAGACTGCGTTTTGATTGCACAACCGCCACTGAGGGCTGCGTTTGGCATAAGCTGAAACCACTCCTTCGGAGGAGGGGTTGTTCGAGCAATCTTGGCTAACGGAGAGGGCTTCCTTCGGCATAGGAGCAACAATTGGAGCTTTAGTCTCCTTGAAGACTTTGCGGATCTTACGCATAGCCTTAGGGCTAAGAGATCCGAAGGAGAGCAACTCCTCATACTTGGCTTGGTCGAACTCGATAATCGGAGTTTCAACAGTCGTTCCAGTGAGCTTGACATCGGATTGTGCCACCACTTCTTCGTCAGAGAAGCTTGTCCCCAGCGAAGTCGCCATCTTTTGTTTGTGGAAAATTTGTAGTAAAAGAAATGAAAGAAATTTGATTTGTATTCTCTCGATCTCGATTACAATTTGGATTCGATTACAAAAGAGAAGAGAATGATCTGGATTCTCCCCTTTGTTTAATTCTGGGTTCTTCACAATAGCGATGGAGTGCCTCCTTCACATGCTTGCATCGAATTTGCTCTCCGTTGACGATCCGACCGTCCTTGTCTCGTGGGAACAATGAACTTGTTTTGCGAGTTTGATCGAGAACTCTTAACGAGTTTAAGAACTCAGAGCGAGTTAAAACTCTGTGAAAAGAGTTGATTTAACGAAAGTTGGTTATAAGCCAAGGATGAAGAAGCTCCTATTGCCGATCTCCAAAGCTCCAGCCGAAGAATGAATGATCTTCTTTGCTGCCAAGGCCCCAGGATCGAAGGATCAAAGACGAGGTGCCCTTTGCTGCTCTTTAGATCCGAAAATGTTCAAGGATCTAAAGATAATCCGCCAGCCGAGAAAAAGCCCTTAACTCAGTTCAGTTTTCTCGTTTTTTATAGGGGATTAAGGTGGTGTAACCGCCCCTTAAATCACTCCTAAGTGGGGTGTAACCGCCTCCAAATCGTGGGAAACGGTTTTGGAACCGTTCAACTCATGTTGAATAAGTCAAACAACGCCCAAGTTGGCGTTTAGGACCCTAAATCCTCATTTTAGACTGGGGACGCGGAGTTGGGCACCCGTTGGATGTTGAAAAATGCGAGGGCCGTCCGCGTTTTGTTTGCTGAGGGTTGGAAACGCGGGGGTCTCTTGCGTTTCAAGAACTGAAACGCGAAGGTGAATTCCGTGTTTTTAGAAGGAGCTAATGACTTATAACTTCTTCTGTATAGTGTTGTAAAGACAATTGTTGAGTGATCTTTACCTTGGCTGTTTTGGGGTGTGAAAGTCATCAGATTGTAACTTTCATCATTGGTGTTTGATGAGGGATCAACTATCTATTGTGATTTTTAGACAGCCTATAGGTACACTTCACATCACTGGCGAAGGTCACAATTCAGGCAGACTTCCCCAGTCAGGCGGACTTCGTCAACCAGGCCAGCCTAAATCATTTGGCGAACCTCGCCAAGTGTTCCTGATAGCTGAACCTCTCCTAGTGCGCTTGGCAGGTGAGCCTCGCCAAGTGCGAATGACAGTTCAAACCCTACCTGTAAGCTGAGCTTCGCCAGAAGGGTCAAGCAGTAGAAGTGCACACTACAGGCACACTTCGCCAGAATGAAAAAACTGTGCAAGTTCACCAAACAAGTGAACCTCGTCTGAAAGAACAAAAGGCTAAACCTCGCAAGACTAGGCAAGTCCGCCTGTCAGGCCAAGTCCGCCAGATTCTAACACTTAGAGATTTTTCTAAGTGATCTCCTAAGTGTTATCTTGAACTTTCTTCTCACAATCGCTCAGCTGGTCCTTTTAACTCTGGGGGTTGTACGCATTTGGCCACGGTGGATCTCAGAGAACATTTGACGTGCAAACACACTACTCACGAAGTAACATCTCGATGCCACTGTGATAGGCTCATTACGACAGTACTCGCTGGGTGTCGGTGTAGTGAATGGTCGAAACCTTCAGTGTTTGAGAGACTCTCTAAGCGACCAGTAAAGATGAGACTTCCTCACCAAAGACGCATTCGCGTGAGGAAACAATCCCTTGATGACTTGGATCTCCCAGTCGTAACTGTCAACATGACGGGGAAGTTCAAAGAAAAGAATTCAGACTCTTCTAATGCTGAATTTTCGCCAGGACTGAGAGGCCTATTCATTGAACCTGAGGGTGTCTAGTAGCACACCCAGACCAAAAAGGGCACTGCTATACCCCTCAATTATAGGAAGTTGGCGAGCATTTCTGATGACGATGATGATTGCTCGGTAGTAGCAACGTCCTAGGCTTCCAGCTTAATTCAGGGCGGGCGCGCAAAGGTGCACATGGCTAAAGTTCCTGATGATATAGCTAGAAAGATGGAAGAGCAACAAGCTGCAATTGCAATGCAGCAAGCAACAATCAACGCCATGAAGGAAATGCTAGAAAAGCTTCTGGAAAAGAAGGAAAAGGAGAAAAAGAGGACGTCGGGGGCTCCCCTGAAATCGTTAACCAAGAGCAACGGGCAGGAACCCACTCATCCTCAAATAACAGAAGGGGAAGAGAATCCTGGGTTACCCTCTGATTCATCGTCTGAGTCTTGAGAAAGGGCGTCATGTTCTTGCATCAATCCATGAGATAATAGGCTTGACGAGTTCCAAAGCCAACTCGACGCCCTAAAACTCCAAAAAATTATGAATGAACTGGGGGTTGTCAGACTATATCTGGTTGAATGGGATACAGTCGCCTACTCGGCAAAGTTCAAGCCAATGAGCCTCGTCCAGTTTGATCGCAAAGTATCTCCCTCGCTACACATCTATTATTTCCTGGCTCAAACAGGATTTCTCATGGGAAATGATCATATATTGACCAGATTGTTCATCGGAACCCTAAAGGTGGTAGCCTTTGAATGGTTCCGCAAGATGGAACCAGGCTCCATCAAATCGTGGGCTGACATGGAGTAGCTATTCTTGGCCTGGTTCTTCGATAATTACACGGAGGTGTCAATGTCCACTATGTTAGCTGAAAAACAAAGAAAAGGTGAGTCTATCAACGACTTCATCAAGAGATTCAGGAATCGGTCGTTGGATTGTCGAGATCAGGTTTCTAAAAATACACTGATCGAGATGTGCCGCAACAATCTTTCAATCCATATTCTATCTAAGATTAGAGCGGTGGAGACCCAAAATTGGAAAGAGCTTGTTCGCCAGGAGAACAAGTGGAGAATATGCTCAAGAGGTTGGAAGCCGAAGAATCCCAACCTAAAAGAGGACCTCCAGAACAGAGTTGATCCAGAAATCCTCCTCGATCATAGAGTAAGTAGACCATAGCCGTCAAGTCTACTCCATCCTCTAGGCTAGCTCAGAAGCAAAAAGCTACTTTTTTTGAACCACGCTTCCAGAAGTAGTACAACTTTAGGGATGATCAGGTGGTTGTTATCTTCAATACCCTGATCAAGAGCAACAAGATAAAACTACTAGAGACAAGGCGGCCCGAGGATGGGAGTAAAGAAGATGATCCCAAGTATTGTGCGCACCACAGGATGGTTCATCATCCCACCTCCAAGTGCTATATCCTAAAAGATAAGATTCAGGCCCTCTATGAAGCAGGAGTCTTAAAAAAGGAAACGACACAGAAGAAAGTGACTACAAATATGGTCACTCTGATGTTCAGAAATGACCTCCTAGAAGTCCTTGCACCATCGGGGGTCGTGCCCATCCCTAAGGAAAAATTGAGGATCATCAATACTGATCCCCACGATTAGCGAGAGAAAGGCTTGGTGCCACAAACTATGTCGTCATGACAAACGATGTGGGTCCATCCTGATCTCCTCAAAGACGAACAATGGACATCTAAGCCTTCAAAGAAGTCTAAAGGGAAGGCGAAACTCTGCAATCCTAGATGACGACAAGGTGGAAGCAACTACACTCACTGACTACCTGGGATGATGAGAAGACCACACTGCCTACCTGGGCAGGCAAAGACTTTACCAAACAATACCCTCTAGTGGCGGAAAATCCTTCAAAGTTACTAGTAGAGCCACCACCAGCAGTTCAGCTAGTGCCAGATAGGTCCAAGTAGAAAGAGCTTCGATATAACAAATATCTGAGGACGGAGACTCCTACCAGCTGAAGTAGTCAACCATTCCAGTTTGATGTGTCACTCAGCTGGCTAATATTCCGGCCAGAATCACTTTGTATTAGCTCTTGCGGTTATCTAAGTCTACCCGGGAAGCTCTACGAGAAGCGCTAGCTGACTCTGAAGCTTTTGCAACTCATTTTTTGCCTGCTCCTGAAGAGGATGCAGAAAAGGGATTTCCTCAGTGCTGCCTGGCATCCAAATAACAGATCCCCTACATAACCTTACTCTTGATGGCATGCTTATCAAGAGTACAACACACGACTAGCCACTATACTTCACTGGCTATGTCGGCTCTACCAAAGTGGATAGAATCCAAGTGGATCTAGGGTCTACACTAAGCATTGTTCCCTAAAAGCTCATTCAACACTTAGGGATACCTCGGAGGTGTTTGTCTGCAACAAGCACCACCATCTTTGGCTTTTACACCACTGAAACCCATCCACTGGGGAAATTCGCCTCAAATGCCGACTGGGAGGCATGAAGACGGAGGTGACTTGCCATATAATCGATGCAAAACCCTCCTATAATATGTTATTGGGTCGGCCATGGATCCATAGCAACCGGATTTTCCTGTCCACACTACATCAATGCATGAAGTATGTGGATGATTACGATCAGGTGAAAATGATGTTTGTGAAAAAGCAACCTTTCAAAAGGATCGAGAACTATTTCACCAACTCTATGCATTAACAGGACTATGAATCAGAGGATAAACCACCAATCGAGGAACCTGAAAAGCGGCAACGAAGACGATAGTGAGTCCGAGTATGACGAGGGTCTTATCTTGAATGATATTGAACCCATTGTAATCGGCTGTGAAAGCCCCAATGTAGGCAATGCTGACGAAGCAGACAAAATTGTCCTGAATAAAGATTACAACTTTGCTTACTTGTCGTTTGTTGATTTAGAGTCAAGTACTGACGAGTCTAGCGATCTGATTTTAGGGTTGTATACTAACTCTTCCTTGCACTTGCCTGTGCATTCGACGTTTGTAACAGTTAAAAAAACAATCGAGTTCACACGAGCCTTTTTTATTGTACCAGCCCGAGATGGTTATTAGGAAGATATCATCTTTGGAAGGGTAGATCAGCCATTGCGCACACTTTGGGATAATTTAGAGGAAGATGAGCCCGCTCCTCAATTCTCACACTACGAACAAACGACGTTACATATGATGAAGAATATGGGTTATGACTTCTCTCGCAGTGAGGGTTTGAATTTTGGTAATAGATGAAGGACACCAGTACAAGTGTTCGTTCCCAATGAAAAATGCGATAATTATTATCATCAAACGAGGAGAGGTCTGGGTTATATCTCCCCTTCGTCAGAACAATGTTGTGATTCTAGAAAAGAACTTTAAGAAGTTCATCCTGTAAATTCATCATCAACCTCCTCAGTGTGGGATTTAGATGTTAACATAGGGACTGTGTTAAAAAATCTGACAGTCAACATGGATACAGTTGATCTCACCATAATTAGAGAAGATGATCAAGTTTCGCTTTACGATGAAGCCTAGGACCGACATTTGAGTGCTTAATGGAGAGGTCAGTTTGAACAACACGAGCCTCCCACTGAGGACAAAATACTCTAGATAAATATGGGGGATGAGGCTAACCCCAAACCTATATTTATAAGTGATAACTTACCTCCCCAGGAGAAAGAAGATATTATATCTCTCATCCGGGAATATACTAATGTCTTTGCTTGGAATTACGAGGACATGCCTAGCTTGCACCTACAAGTAGCCATGCATCGCCTCAATATCAAACCATGCGTTAAACCAATTAAGCAATAGCAAAGACGGTTTCGTCCACAAATCATGGAGGCAATCGAAGCTGAAGTGAAGAAGCTGATTGATTCAGGTTTCATCAGAGAAGAACAGCATCTAGACTGGGTAGCAAACATCATTCCTATCCTGAAGAAGAATGAAAAAATCCATATCTACATCGACTTTAGAGATCTGAATGATGTATGTCCGAATGACGAATTCCCTTTACCCATCACGGACGTCATCATCGACAATATGTGTGGATTCGAAAGGATGTCATTTATGGATGGATTTTTAGGGTATAATCAAATCAAAATGTACCTTGAGAATGAGAAGCATATTTCATTCAGGGCTCCATTAAGGATATCCTGCTACACAATGATGCCTTTCGAACTAAAAAACGTAGGCGCAACTTATCAACATGCCATAAGCACAATCTTCCGCGATCATCTATGAAAGATAATGGAATGCTACGTAGATGACATGGTCGTGAAGAGTCCTAGCAAGGATGATCATCTTCAAAATCTAAAAATGATATTCGAACTAATGCAAGCTCATCAATTGAAAATGAATCTCACAAAGTCATTTTTAGGGATGTCAAGCAGCAAATTCCTTGGATTTATTATCACAACGAAAGGGATTCACATAGATCCCGACAAAGTGCGAGCTATCCAGGAGTTACAGCGACCTAGGAATCTCAAAGAACTGAGAGGACTGCAAGGATGTCTGGCATACATCCGTAGGTTCATCACAAATCTCCCGGGCAAATGCCAGCCCTTCTCAAAATTGATGAAGAAGGGTGTATCTTTTGTGTGGGACGAAGCTTGCAAAAAAGTATTCGATGAGATCAAAACTTATCTCTCAAACCCACCTGTTTTGGTTGCTCCGGTCTTATGGAAACCCTTCTTGATCTATGTGAACACTCTTTAGGTGCTCTGTTAGGACAAGATGATGACGACGGACATGAGCAAGCTATCTACTACTTGAGTAGAACTTTAACTGGAGCTGAACATCGGTATCCCATGGTCGAAAATGAATATTTGGCCCTAGTATTCACAATCCAAAAAATGCGATATTACTTGGTTGACCAAACCATACATGTCATCTCTCGGGTGAATCCCATCCGAGAATTCATGACACAGCCCGGGTCATTAAATTGGCGCTTGGCAAGATGGGTACTTTTATTGTCCCAATATGATATACACTTCATACCACAGAAGTCCGTTAAAAGGCAAGCCATTTGCGATCTCATGGCTAGTCACCCGCTAGAGTGAAAAACTGATTTATTCGAAGATATGCCGGATGAAACCCATGAGGCTAATGTGACTTCGTAAAAGGAAATCTGGCAATTATTCTTTTATGGTGCGTCCCGGATAGGCCCATAAGGGAAAATCATCGTAGGAATGGGGATCGTATTGATCTCTCCTCAGAATATTATATTACCTCAAGCCTTCTCTTTAATAGAGCCATGTTCCAACAATGTGGCTGAGTACAATGTGTTGCTCATTGGACTCGACCTTGCCAATGAACTGGGGGTAAAACATCTTGAAGCGTATGGTGACTCCAAGCTCATCATTAATCCGATGACAGGGGAATACAGGGTTAGGAACGACGACTTGATTCCTTACCATGAAGTAGCTATCAAATTAGTCGAGTTGTTTGAAGACTTTTACATTGACCACGTGCCGCGTCACAAGAATACGCACACAGATGCATTGGCAGCACTTGCAGCCACCCTGGCCCAACCACCAGGGACCAGTCAGCATATTACTGTTGAATGTCGACAACTTTTTTGACTGAAGTATGCTCTGGAAGTGAATACAACTCACAAGACTACATATCAACTCGAACAGAAAGATTAGCGTTTTCCTCTCATTGATTACATCTTATACAGCATACTCCCCGAAGATGTTAAAGAATGAGAGTCTGTTCGCAGACGCGTGCTAAGATTCTACTACTACTCGACAATGAAGATGTTGTATCGTAGATCATACGACGTCATGCTATTACGATGCCTGTAAAGGAAAGAAGCGCAAGAAGCCCTGAAGGAAGCCTATGGTGGTACCTGCAGAGCTCACCAACCCGAACCTAAGCTCTGGAATTGCTTGTGAAGAATGGGATATTATTGGCCTAGCCTATGCAAGACGTTGCCATGCATGTCAGATCCATGCCAATTACATGCATCAACCACTAGAGTACCTACATCCGATAGTGACATCATAGCCATTCGAGACATGGGGGATGGATATCATCGGACCGACATCTCCATCATTAGCAAAAGGTCATCGTTTCATTCTAGCAATAACCGATTACTTCTCAAAATGGGCCGAAGTTATTTCCTTGAGAGAAGTAAAAACCAGCGATGTGGTCAAATTCATAAGGTATCACATTATCTACAGATACGTCATCCTAAGGTGTATCATTTATGATAACGGGTCACAATTCGCTAGTCATGTGTTTACCATGTTCTGTGAAAAGTTTAGAATTCAAAACCTGGCGTCCACTGCCTACAATTCAGCAGCAAATGGAAAAGTTAAGGCTTTCAACAAGACAATAGTCAAAATCTTAGCAAAGCTGACATCTACCAGCAAGCGCGATTAGGATGAAAATCTCGGTGAAAGGTTATGGGCGTATCGCACTATAGTCCGCACCCTAACTAGAACCATGCCTTACTCCTTAGTATATGGCTGTGAAGCTATATTACCTCTAAAAATCTAGATCCTGTCCCTACGCATCGCACTTGCGACAAGGATGACTACTAAAGAAAGTCATCAATGATGCCTCGAAGAGCTTGAAGTGTTAGATAAAAAGCAGCTTGAAGCTCAACAGCATATTGAGCCCTATCAAGCCAGAATAACAGGGCCTTCGATAAGAAAGTCAAGCACAAAACCTTTAAGGAGGGAGACCTGGTCCTCGCCATTTGACGACTAATGATCATCAACTCCAAGAAGAAAGGAAAATTCCAACCCAAGTGAGAAGGGCCATTCGTAGTGGAGACGGTCTACTTAAATGGTGCATATCGCCTAGTCAATAAAACGGTGATAAAATCATGATGCCTATCAACGGTAAATTTTTAAAGAAGTACTACCCGTAGGCTTCTCATATACCGGCCACTTCTCGGCAAAGATTTGAACACCACGGATATGGAAATGATACGTGGCCTTAGTAATATCGAGGAGCGTAACCTCGGGTATTGTTACAACCACTAAAGCTCTTTCAACTCCCACGAGATTAACTAAGGTGACAACTTCATTCCTTACTACCCTCCAAATTTCCCCCACCAATCCTCTTCAATAAGATGGTGGATCTATAAAACTATTATATTAATGATTACCTCTGATAGTTGAACTTCCTCCCAAACTCTCCCACTAATCCTCTTCAACAGGATGGCGGGTCCCCACAAAATATCACGTTAATAATTACCTCTGATAGCTAATTTCCTTCAAATTCACCCACCAATCCTCTCCAACAGGATGGTAGGTCTACGCAAAACTATCATGTTAACGATTATCTATGATAGCCAGATCTTCAACCACCATCAAAAGTACTCCGTCAAATAGTGGCCTATCATATGATGAGCCCCCTACTTGTCACTTGGTCAAGATAGTGTTCTACCATGTGATGATTCACTATTTGATCTACTTCGAATGTTTTATCTCCTTAGAATGATCGAAGATAGTGGCCTACCATGTGATGTGCCGCTATTCCAATCACAGTCTTTATACTTTCATGTCACTGAAAGCCTTGATTATCTCCACACTGTCATTCCCTCAAATGATAATGTTCATTGATAGTGGCCTACCAAGCGATGTACCCTATCTACCCCTTTATCTCCAAATAGCGACCTACAAAGCGATGAGTCGCTATTCAAATATGAGATCATTCTTTCGCTAATGATATCATCACGCTCCACCAAGTGACCATTTTTTAAAATAGCAGACCTACCATGTGATGAGCTTCACTTTCAAACTCCGAACAACACAACCAAGCATAGAAAAACTTAATCACTGTAATTACGCTCAATCTGATGCCTCAAATGGCCAAGGATAGAAAAGAAATCTTAGCATTAAGTCTAAGAAAAACTTCTCGATAACTCACCATGTTGAGGGAAATAGTATGGCTAGCCCAATTCAAATGGTAATTGGTAAAGAAAAAATCAAATTCGTTGACAGCTGGGGGTTTTCTAAAAATCCTAACTATTAGTCAATAGAGCAAACAAAGTGGAAGCTCACAAGACAATAGAAGCAAAGATTCAACAAAAACTGAATTTATTCATAATGAGGAGTTTTCATTACAAAATTTATGCAAAAAAAATTAGTTTAGAGGCTTCTCAATCGATCTTCTATATCTTTCATGGCCTTAGCATATTCTTCCTCAACCGCACTGAGGATATGTCGGCGGAAATATTCTTCGGTAAGTGAGACGGTGTCGGCTAGCTGGACTCCTACTGCCTTTAGAGCTCTGTCTTTATCCTTGTGATGCCCCTGGTTTCACACAAGACTACAGTCTAAGGTGAACCCAAGGATATCAACCTGCCATGCACCCACACAGTGCAATGACACGTTTCACTATCATAGCAATATCTCTCTAGTGTAGTCAACAATAATCAAGTGTAGGTACAAAGTAGATAGAATAAAGAATCTAGTGTAATGAACATGATAAAGGAAAGAGATATCCAAATTGTTGGCCTTCTTGTTTTGATGATGTTTAACAAACAATTTACTTCTAATGTTGTTTGTCTAGTGTTTGTGTTTTCGTATTTATTGTAGACAAACAACGAGTTGGAGGATGGATGGAATCGAGCCTCAACGATCATATCCAATAGAGGTTAGCGGAATAGTGGAGTGAAGCCCTTGCAATTCAAAGTTAAAGATCAAGTTCAAGCTTCATCCGCATAGTGTACCAAGTCAAGCTTATTGAAGATCAAGATCGGCTTGGGTAATATTAGTTTAGGATTTATATTATGTGTGTTAAGTACCTTAAGCTCAATCATATATACACAAGTATTTGGTTTTATATATATAGTTATATATATACAAGTTTTAGTTTTTAGTTTTCGATGTTTAAATATGAAACAATTGAATATAATTGT
>BQKN01065718.1:322848-348301 GCA_022839385.1 Asparagus kiusianus | reverse complement strand
GCTCATTATTAGTTGTATATTATACTTGCAAGAATATATTTGTTAATCAGTTTTATTTGGCATATAATCGGATTAGATTAGCTTAAGACCCTAATCACCCCCCCTAGGGTCTAACACAAATAAGCATAATCATGTTCCAACTGAATAAAGAAGAGTACAACTGATAAAATGAAATATCTCAATACATATGAGTCAACTGAAATAGTACTAAGGCACACAACCTTTCCAAAGTAAAATACAACTCTAAATTTCTGAAAGTAAACAATAACTACTGTGGAACCCTGACTACTAATAGTATGTAACTTATTGTGAGCTAAACCGAGTCTCTATCAACCTGCGACTCTCTATGCATCTGACTCGCTGCCGGAAAAGAGGAGAAAAAACAAGCGTCAAAGTGCTAGCGAGATCATCTACACTGCCCCCAGGGGGAGGGGTTAGGAGTATATAAAAATAAAAGTTAGTATATATAGATATATAAAACATCTATCCTGAACTAAGTGAAAATTAATATTTAGAAATTCACAACACGAGAATGGGTACATCGAGCGAAATAATCCAAACATGGAAACTCTCATGTATATACCTCGCATCTCAAATTATGGATCGTTAAATACCAACTACAAATCCTATGAATAAAATAAAAAGTAAAAGAAACAACACAGTAACAAACCTCATCCAATACATGTCAAATCACATCACCCTCGGGTAGATGGCGCAGTCAAAAATTTAATATCTTGGTCAAGGAAACTCACATAAAATATGTCGTGTATGACAACCTCAGTCTTATACCCTACTCTCAAATAACTAACATGGGAGTATGAATGCAATCTATGTAATCCTCTATTTGAAACAATGATGCTTTTGTAAGATGCTCACAATATCCTGTGGCATCACCCACCTCACTCAATCGCCCTGCAGAAATTAGCATATCACACTATTTTAGAATACAATGACGTACAACAGAGTGTAGTCTACTTCGGTCTTATTGCAGTATACCAACTAACTATCCTGAGTGTAGTCCACCACGGTCTCATTGCGATATACCAACTAACCCACTCAAGCATCCGCTATCATGAAATGAAATATGCGTCATTCTCTAACATGACAAATAAAAATATAGAGTTACGCACCTCCAAATGCTCATGTTTACTCAACTCTAATACGTGTACCCTCGTATACAACACACGTTTCTCGATGTGCGACTCGTACTTCATGTGTGCGAACAAAACACGTGAAACAAAACTAAACTACACAAAATAGCCAAAACTAGTCGACTGATAATATGCCATCAGTCGACTGATGGCTTGCACAAAACGTGCACAAACTGCTCTTATCGGTTGACCGGTGGCCTATGTCCAATCGACCGATTAGAGGAGAATAATCTTCCTGCTAAACAACTATCGGTCGACTGATCATGCTTGATCAGTCGACCGATTAGAGCTAAAAATCCTGATTTTTGTAAATGATTACAAAATCTCATAAATTCATCGTAAAATGAAATTTCTTAGTAAATCTCATATGTAAAACTTGTTTAAGGTATATTAGGGCTTATCCCATTACATTAAATCACAAAATACGAATTTGGGGATAAAGCTAAAACCCTAACTTGTTTATGACATGTAAGATCATCATGAAAATGACTAACTTTAATCAAAACTCAAGTTAAATAATGTTCAAAACTTAAACCACATCTGGAAATCCATTTTATATCTTTTTGAATAAAAAAGATTAGATCTTTATATCATACGGTTCAAAAGAAGTGATCTTTATACATAAACTAGGTTTAGAAATCCGACAAAACCAAATAAAAACATTAACAAAACGGGGGATGGGTTTGGAGGAGATGAAACTTGCCTTAAACGTGTTGAACTCCCCAATTATGCAAGAAAACATGATCCTCCTTCGTCAAACGCTGAGAATCTCGCCCTCTTCTAGGGTTTAGATTCACAAAGCTCACAAAATTCACACAAAAACTCTTTAGGTTTTTAAGGGGAGAAAGGCTGCTATTCAGAACGTGTGGAAACAAGAAAAAGAGGAGAAAACAGATATATATATATATATATATATATATATATATATACGCAAACGGGCCGAACTAGAACAAAACTGACCCGAAACAAAAATCTGGATTCTGTGCACCCGTCGGTCAATTGATCCTCTTCGATCAGTCGATTGAAGAGCACCTATCATTCGATTGATCTCTCATAATCGGTCGATCGATCAGAGGTATATTTCAACCTACAGGTTTTTGTGCACACTTGCATACTTGCACTATATACTCATATATATACCTAATCGTTCTCAAATCGATATTTAAGCATACTCATTCATCCCAAAGTGATATTAATCTTAATATAGCTCATTTATTACTATTTACCATAGTGTTTTCAAAATTATGGGGTTTTACAATCCTCAAGCTCGCTATGAACTTGTTGCTGCTGATTCTCAAGCTCCTCCAACTCTATCAGGACTTGTGCACGAGCTTGCTCTTTATCCGCCAAGTATGACTACGCCTCCGCGGTGATGCGCTTTGCCTTTGATATGGATTGAGCTAAGTCGGTTAAGACAAAGTTAGCCTTCTGACATTCTCACCAAATCTCCACGCCTAGTGCAGTAGCTCATTCCACATCTTTCCTCAGTCATGCTTCTTTGGTCAGGGTCTCATTCAAGAGGCATTCCCGCTCTTTTAAGGCTACTTGAGCCCTTTTAGAGGCAAGGCTGATAATATTAGAACTATTATAGCGGAGAGCGAGCAGTTCCTGAATATCCTTCTCCATGAGCCACAGACGGGCTTGGTACGAGAAGGTAGCATCGGCACAAACCAGCCTCATCAAATTGTCCACATACATCTGCGGGACTGGTCTGCAATCATTAAAGGAGTAGCTTTCATCCAACACCATCCTTACGCTAGTCCGGAGAAAAGACTGAAAGTTCTCGATGGTTTGATCTACGGCCATCTTTCGCGTACGATTTGCTGGAGAGAGTGGAGTTGCTTCCGTAGTCAGTGTTGTTACAAGAATTGGCGGTGGAACGCCAGTGGCTACAATAGCGAGAGTCTGAGTGGACACTGCTAAAGTAGGGAGTTTCACTACTACCATTGAAGTCCCGGCGACGGAAGATGCATGAACTTCAGCAACCGGCTCAAGAGTTCTCAGAGCTGGAATTGAAGCCATGACAGCAACGATGGCCATCGACGAACTTATTGCCTCCTCGACCTGAACTCCAACCTCTCTCGCCTTAGTCATAGTCTTTGCAGGCTTGCTTATCTGCGGAATAGCGGTCAGCCAAGGCGAAACTAATGCTCCCTCATGTATGGACTCTAACAGACTAGCCCACCTTTCAAGAGCTTCAGGAGTCATGTCAGCTATAGTCAAAATTAATAAAAGAAGTGTTAACGCATTCAGTTAAGCAACCCTCATGGATCTATAAGTCTACACTTTACGATACCTGGAGTAGAAGCGGTAGCCTTAGAAGTCTGTCCGTGAGAAGGACTAGGATAATCCAAGTCCCCGATAATAGATTTAGTTAGGGAAGAATGGTGGGAAGTGTGTTCACTCTCTTCATAATCCCTAAATATTTCATCTGTAGCATCTTCGCTATCAGATGAGAGCTCGGCTTCTTCTTCCTCTCTTTTTGTAAAGGAGAAGGTAATGGCTGCCTCCGCCAATTCTGCTTTAATAATGACGAAAGGTTGAACAGATGCGAGGCAATAGCACTAAACATAATAAAAAAAGAGTGAAAGAATGATTACCATCTAAGATGATCGGTTGAATGACTTCATTAGCAGCGGGGGTTGACACCATTACCTTTGACGCCGGTGGAGCTGTTTCCGTCCCAACAGCAAGGGTTGACGAAGTAGCTTCTGCAGAAGGTAGAGCTGAAGAGGCCTGAATGTCCACCAATATAACTGAGGTAACTAGAGGAGCCATCTCTGAAGTAAGTTGAATTGTGGAAGTTGGCTCAATAACACTTGACGTGTGACCCTCCCCTACTTCGGTAATCGCTGTCGTCTCTTCCTGTCGGGCCTTCTTCATGACCTCTTCTTCAGAGGGGCTTGCCTCTGCTTCTCGCTGTTGCTTTGGCCGAGCTGTGAAGTCAGAAGCGTAATCAAAGATTGCATATTCTGGCATTTGCATTTGTTCAGCGATAACTCCTTAGCCTCCTCTTCTGCAGCGATGTCGGTTTGAGGGCGAACATATTGAGTTTAAAAACTTAGCCCAGGTAAATCATATAATCCCTCATAACCAGCACCTTCTTCAAAAGGAGTCTCCTCAGACTCTCCGAATTGCAGATACTCTCTTCTCCCTGATGCACAAGCGGTCTCGCCCAAGCGGTGCTTGAGCACCTTCAGGCAAGATTCGTAAGGTTTGAAGCCCTCGGGTGGTGCACTGGCACTCCGGTACCACTTGCAGTACGTCAAGCTGTGACGGAGATGAGGGTTCTTAGGCGGTAGTACAAATTGGGCACCGGTGCATCCCACCTAATGCCAATGCCATCCTCAGGCTCCGTAAATCAAGCCCCTTTAAAGCTTAGTTGAGGATTCAGGTTCCCTACGTAAAGTTAGTCATACCCGAATTGGAGAGCGAAGTGGCACGGGAAGTAAGGCTCCATGTGGTAGATCGAGCCCGTTCGGAAGATATGGTAGCCCGGCCGGTTGTTGACGAGCCGACGAAAGCTGCCTAAAGATCGTGCACTGTAATGGTCTTTCGTTGGCATGTCCACAAAAGCATCTCCATATCTTCCATCTGAGAAGTAGGGGAAGCACCGAAAGAACTCGTAGTTGAGAGCCTTCCTCATCTCAGCTATGTAATTGTACTTCCACGAGCACTTCCCTAGCCATTGGAGGAAGGAAATCATCTACCCTTCCCGACGTGCCGCCGGTGCGCTCATCAAGCACAAACAATGCAACACGTACCATGCCATCAGATAAGTGTAGGGGAGGCTGACGAGCGGGTTGGGAGTTTTGGAAACTTCTTCACCTTCTTTCTCCTCAACATATATTACCTTACAGAATTGGGCTGTCAATGTGCGCAACCCACCTTGAATGCACGCTACCATAGCGAGGAGTAGCGCGTAAGATCGCCCGTGAACCAAACAGACCATGGAGTAAACCACCTCGACCGAGATCGCCTCGAAAGAGTGTGTGGGAATCACACATCACTTCAACCATAGCATGAGATACCCGGCAAGCAAAGCCTTGTTGGAAATGGGGACTTTGGCTTTGTGGTGAAAAGATTAGAAGGATGTTCCCGCCATGAACCCTCCTTCATCAGAGTCGAGGATGTCCAAGGTCGATTTAGAATTAAAGAACCTTTTCTGCACTGCTACCTCATCACAAACATCCAATGGCAGAATGGGTCTTATCTTGTCATCAATATTCTAGAATAGGAATCGGCCTAATTTTTCTGGCTAATGCCTTAGGTCCTTTTCCTCTTGCCCCGGTGATCCACCGCCCCGATGGTATGTAGGTAGATATGATAGTAGTAGAGTAGCTCCCACAAGGTCTCAGTCACTTGAGGAAACTTGTTCGAGAGATATTCAACCTCCCTCTGTCCGGGGACGTATTCTTCATAAGTGAACTCCCCCATCGACAATCATGAGACTTCGTACATCTCGTGCAACGCGAAGCCTAGTTCTCCATTCAGGGGGAAGAAGGTGCTGGTCTCGAGACAGTAAAGCTCCAAGATGCTCTAAAATTGTGCCGCAATGATCTTAAGGCCGAATTGCGTGGCCCGGATAGCAGTGTATAACTCCGTACCTTGCATGTCGGAGTTCTCCTCTAACACAAAATCGGCAATACGAGACAACTAGAGTGTTGTTCCCAGTGCAAAGTGAATCCACCTAGGAGCTCGGAAGTCCTTTGGCGGAAATTGACCCCCAGTGTTGAAGAATCTGTGGCGTAAGGTCTCAGCCACCGCCGCTATTTCACCCATCGGTAGATCACTTTGAAGCAGGCCAGGGTGCAACGCTATGATGCATTTGCTTGAGCTGTCAATTTCAAAACCAGCCTTCGAACATGTGAAAAGGTCGTGGGTGACTCCGTCCTGGGTAGGAGTCAAGTCCCAGTCTATCACTCTCGACACAGAGAGTGATCGTAGCTCTACAATAGAAAATCCCATTGGCATGGAGGGGATAAAATAGCGGGCATCACCTATGACACAGAGCCATCTGCTTTCACCAAGGTACAAACTAGTCGGATCAGCCTTCGCATCACCAAAGAGGAAGCAGGACCTCTTCATATCCCTACACTTAGAATAGGTCATTGCAACGTCCGTGATGATCTCTCAGAGTGTGAGATAATACCCCTCAGAAATTCTTTCTTCACGCTCTACGGAGCTATCAGGGAAGAAAACTAGTATAGGTCTATGAATAGGGAACCTGGCTGGAGTAGAGAATCCAACCTCGCTGGCACTGACCTTTAGGATAGCCACTCCAGAATAAGCCACTGCAAAACAAAGAGGCAGGAGAAATTAAAGATCTTTGGCAAAGTGGAAATTTTTGCTAAGTCCTCAAAACTGGCGAACTAAGCCATGGAGGCGAACTCTGCTAAACTGACGTACTATGGAAGTGCACCTGACTGAACGAAGTCCACCTGATAGCGAAGTGTGCCTGACCAAGCGAACTTCGCCAGACAAGGAAGTTCATCTGAACAAGCAAACTTCGCCAGACAAGGAAGTTTGCTTGAACAAGTGAACTTCGCCAGACAACGAAGTTCGCCAGAACTAGAAAACTTTGCCAGAAGAATGAACTTCACCTATTCATCTTCTTCAAATCATTGGAGCTTACCTGAAGACAGTGGAGCGACACCAGGTGCGGCAGAAGCAAAGGCCTTCCCTTTTCTATTTGAAGCAAGAGATTTGGTCTTGGGTGCCATGGAAGAGATCACAAGAAACAAGGAACTCGTTTGGAGGTTTTTCGAAGATCGGTGGTGAAGGAAATTTTGAGATCACAGTAATCCCTCCTTGGGAAAAGTGCTAACCTTTATATAGGTAGGGAAAGCGACGGTTGAGATTTGATCTCCAACTGGCGCAATAGTTCAGTTTTGAGTTCAACGGCTAAGATTCAACCGCTTCGAAATCAACGCTCAAGATTAACGATTGAGTTAAACGGTTCCGATTTAGTATCCAAACGAAGAAACAATTAGAATTCAACTGAGCGATTGAAATTCGGTTTTTTGAAATGAACGAACATGATTAGTTCCAAAAGAAACGGTTGAGATTTGATCTCCAACCGTCATAATGGCTTAGATCGAGCGTGTGAAACGATGAGGTCATATCACATTCAATACGATTTGACATGCCATCACCACCTCGACTGGTGAATTTCAAAACTCGCCTACAGTTACGTAGTGCACCTGCAGTTATTTGGTTCGCCAGCAATGCTAAGTCGGCCTGAACGCGTAACTCGCTTAAATTTATTGACTACACCTGAAGAGCCCAACTTTACCAGAATGGTTAAGTTTGCCAGAAAGTTCCCTACTTCCTCTGAATCAATGAATGGTGATCATTTTTCAAGCCTGAATGTTCAAAGTATTTCAGACCCTACGCAACCCGATTTAGGTTAGAAAACTTTGAAGGGGTTTTGTAGGAAAGTAAAATTGTTTTTATCCCTAACAAAGGAAAATCAAGGGTTCGCCTGACTATTCAAGCTCGCCTAAATCAAATAGGCAAAGTCAAGTTCGCCTGAATGATTGACTTCATAGGCAAAGTTAAGTTTGCCTGATAACACAGCTTCGCCTGAATCAATGGCACAAAGTCAAGTTTGCCTGAATACTTGACTTCACATACAAAGTCAAGTTCGCCTGAATGCTTGACTTCGCAGGCAAAGCGGAGTTCACCTAATAACACAGCTTCGCCTGCATGACTCACGATGATCCAAGTTTGCCTGATCTAATCGAGCTTCGCCAGGGTGGCTTATGCAAAGTTAAGTTCGCCTGAACACTTAACTCCGCCTACAAGAGTTAAGCTCGCCTGAACACTTAACTCCGCCTACGAAATTCACCTACATGCTCCAACCTTGCTTGCATGCTCCAAGCTCGCCTGAATACTAAGTGCACTTGAACTGCTTGACCAAGTCAGTTTGAATTATGAAAGCGATTGCACCGACTTCCCACGTTCCTAGGAGGTGGTTACAGACCATTCCTCTCTATAAAAAGCCACGAATGACTACAGAGAAAGGACTTTTGGCATAGGAGAGAACCGCACTTAGCATTCTTATGCATTCGACCTTCAAATTCTAGCTCCGGTATTCGAACTCAAAAGATGTAACTTCTACCATGCGAGGAAGTTTGTTCGCAACCTTATTCAAATCGTCAACGGGAAGCAAACTCGACTCAAGCATCGAGGGAGGCATCCTATCACTCCAAAGATCCCACGTTAAACAAAGAGAGATCGAATCAATTCTCTCTTCTTCTGTGTAAAAGAGATTTCTCATTTGTAAAAAATGATTCAATTAATACAAATTTAAGATCACATTTTATGACCAACAGATATTGATCTTCAAAGTTTGTTAAATTATTTGTATGAGAACATGATAATAGATATTGATAGCGGTCAGACTATTACTACTCATAGTCATCATAACACTATTAAATATTATTTTTAAAGATTATTTGATGAGGATGCAAGTAGACATGGTGTAAGTACACCTAAACCTATAGCTTCTACAATATCCAAACAAGGAAAAAGTATGCTTTTTGATAGGCAATCTATGATATAGAGGCTAAATGGCAGTCGCTGTGGATCTATATTAGCATCAAGGGAAATTTCTGAAATTGAACAATATGTAGTTGCACATTTATTTAAATCCTAAAATAATATTGATTTTTATATGCTAAACCCCCTATAGAGAAGGTCTCCTCTCTGACTAGCTCTTTCCCTCGATGATGAGTTAACTCGGCTGGGTTGATAGGGGCCCCTTTCTCCTCTATATGGGCTTCGATCTCGACCCTAGCCTTATGTTGGGCCTCTTCCCCCTCTTCCTGAGCCAAAGACCCCTCATCCAAATGGATGACTTCAGTCTTGCCTACCTCGGCCACCCTTCCAGGCCCTCGACCACTAATCTTGCGAGGCGCCTTCTTCTTTGTCTCTACTTGGGCAACCGAAGGCGTTGGTCTTACTGACCTAGTCGATACGTCGGCCACCTGTTCACAAGCCTTTGCAGCCTCTCCAGAAGCTAAGTCTTGGCGATGGTGCTTCGTCAGCCTTGCCAGCGGCCTTTCTTGAGGCTCAGCAAGCGGGAATGTTAGCACACCAACAACTTCTTCTAGAGAGATGGTTGGCTTGGCTGCCCTCTCCTGGTCCTTGGCCATAGTAGGGTCAAAAGATATACTAACCACTCGCAAGACGGAATTGTCAAGTAGATGTTCCATCTCTTGCGAGAGCCGGCATATGCCCTAATCAGGTCCAAAGCATGCCTCTCGGCATTCAACAGTTTCCTTGTTGTCAAGGCCTCTCTCACTCTCTTTGGCCAATTGGAGCAGTACAAGTCTGAATCATCTCTCGAGACCCAAACGAATTTCTCCTTCCATTCGTTATTCGAGTCCAAGAGATCGAGGCCGATTCTAAATTTACCCACCCTATGGAAGTGGAAATGGGCCGCTTTCTGGTGCACTTTGACACCAAGTAGGTAGCCCAAAACATTTAGGGACGGTTCGATCCTTAGCCAATTGCAGATCACCACGAACCCCACCAGCATAGCGATGGCATTCGGCTTTATCTGCATCGGCAACACCCCTAGAGCAGTGAACATGTGGCAAAGGAATGGGTGTAAAGGAAGATGTAGGCCGAACTCCAAGTGTTTTAGATAGAGGGGAGCCCGAATATCATCATGGTCATAGACCACCAGTGACCTTGTTAGCGCCGTCAGCTTATAACTGCGAGGAATATCATATTTCCCGTAGAGGGATTTTAGTTGGGGGAGCGTTACCTTAGAATGGATCTCCATTAACATTTCTTGTCTAGCGTTGAGAGCAGTGACCGCCATTCGCACTATGGATTATTGCCGGGAAGGTGATCGGAACACTTAGTAAACCCTGATTCAGAACTTCAAGCAGTAACCACTCCCTCACCAAGGAAGCCCTATTTATAAGCAATTGGGCCTCTAACTGTCAAATCTCAATGGACGGCTTGAACCCAGCCAATGGCCCTGGTTAATTCTAGAATCTGAAGCATCTTTTCCCGAACTGAGACAAAGCATGCTCGCCTTGAATAGCCTGTAATCTTGCACGAAATACGAAGTGGCGGCAGTTGAAAAGAATTCGCTGACGTCAGCCACTTTGCATCCAAATAACTTTTCAGACCCCTTATTAATGCTTCTCATGATTCAACAAGAACTGTTACATTTCACTCGGACCCAGCCTAGGCCGACTCCAAGTAAAACGGACTAATTGTTATAGCAATTTTAGTGATGAAAGATAATCTCCAATCGATGGCGGACAAGCGTCCGACATTATGAATAATCGAGTCAGCGCTTAAAGATGGTGTAAGGACCAATTTGGTCGACTCGACACACCAACATCTTGTAAGGATGACTCAAAAGGCATTACGTGTCAACCCCTGGCTAAGTCTACTACTTAATCACTATACTGGACCAACTAATTGGCTGGAACCTTGCGAAGGCTACTCAAAAGGCGATACATCTCGGCCACCGGATGAGTAGAAAGACGACGAAATGTCTTGAGCCTTGAGCCCCCTCCCATGCACTGGCAACCAACCACCTCATAATAAATGTCATTAAATGCATTATGGGCACCATCATTCTTCGTCCCCCAATAGTCTTTATGACACATCGGACCACGTCGGCATTGCACCTCACCAATCACTTCACATTTAATACCGAAGTGACCTCTCCTCCACTAATCAGCCGAAACCTATAAAGCAGAGACTGATGTTGCTGCCATCCCATACTCAGCCAAAGTATCCATTTTACCCTTCTACCACCACTATAAATAAAAATACTATTTTCAATAATAAGGTAAGATATTTACCTCTATCCATCATGCTTAAGAACTATTGCACTTCATTTTACTTCTCCACTCAAGCATATCACTGACTTGATCGTCGGAAAAATAACCAGGGAACCAAACCCCGTCTTCTTATGATTTGCTACTTGTGCAGGGAAGAACAACTTATTCTAGAATCAGACAATCGGAAGATTAGAGGACCTCTGTTAACTTAGTCACTCCTTTCATTTGGCTATTTGATATCAGACATCAACACTAATAATGCATATTTCTACAGTAGTTTCAGAATCCACCTTCAGCACATCAAGATGTTTGATCGATAAACACAGAACATCACTAGATCTATCTACCGTACAGGCGATAATGTGCCTACAAGATTGGTGAAGGTATGAGAAGAGAACTCAACGCATTGACCAGCTAGCTAGTATTGAAGATAGACTTAATGAGTTGATGATATGAAATAAAAATTAGAAAGTAATTTGTAATTTGTAATTGTAAATCTATGATAAATTATTTTGGAAAGAGTTCCAAATGGTAGTGATATAGATGAGTAGGTATCAACGTAGTTGTAATATGCTCATCTATTGTGATACAACAATTTCCAAAAAGATGTAATTATTAATGATTAATAATAAAGAATTTATTTTTTATCTTTTTAATTTCTATGATCTTTTAAATTGTATAATTATAAGTGATTAATAATAATATCGAATTTTTGTTAAATTTTTTCATATTTTAATTACTCTTGAAATTCCTCTTTTTTGCAAAAATTTATTTTTTTCTTATTTTTTGCTTAAAAATTGGGGGGGGGGGGGGGGGGATCTAAGCTAGCCCTGTATTGGCTCAGGCCTGAACATGAGTCCCGCTCGGGGCCTTCGGGTGTAGGTTCGCATCCCAGCTAGGCATTTTGCCTGGCCCGGACCTGAAAACCCGGGCTAGCTCAGGCCCACCCGTTTAGACAAGCCTACTGGGAATCCTATCAGAACATCCCATGTGGGGTGTTTAGATAGGTTAAAGGGGGTAATGAAATACCATCACTGCCCCCCTCCTCCATCATGGGGCTCAGAATGCCCCACACCGTGTAAGCCGTTCTGAGAGAACGCGTACTCCGTCAATGAACGATAGTAATTGTGTCAGACTCACCTTGCTGATTGAGATCGCATACATGCCTATCTGAACCTGTCAAAAAGAGCAATCGGAAATTAACAATGACAAAACAAAATGTCTCTTCAAAATTTTCAACCTGGAACAAACTTTTTTTTCCTTCCATTTATATATGCGCACTTAATCTTTTGTTGCTCTAACCATCCAAGTTCAACAAAACAAGAAATAAATTATTTCAGTATATTGAGAATAATAAAGTCCTATTAGTTTTTCTACTGAGTCAAACAAAATCAGGCTTAAGTAGTATTACAGAAATATTGAAAACTGTAAATGATAATTAACGTAAATTTTATTGAAATTTACTGTTACAAATAATAGGAATACATTTAATTAAAACTTTGTTATCCTCTACTTTATGAACGAAATATAAAAATTGTATAGGACTCTCCACAAGCTCTTATAGTTTGAGTCTTCCTTATGTGTCTTTTGGGTTTCTGTGTTTGGAGAGAAAATTGTTTTCATTGCAGAATTCATTATGACTTTGGGTGTGTAAAACCCCAAAAATTTGAATATAGTATGATAAATGATTATAAATATATTATATGGTAAAAATAATATATTATGATGTTTGAGTATGCTAGGAATTGATTTGAGATCAATTCAATGTATATATGTATATATGTGAGTGCAAATACACAAATTATGCACAAAGGCCAAGAGTGAGAATCTGGGAATTTTGACCAGTTAGGAATTTCTATATTTTTCACACTGATTCATTAATAATCTGGAGAAGTGTATAACACCAAGTTGTAGGTCTCTTCAAGAGCTTTCCAACAAATCTTAGATCACCTTATTCGGAGGTCGTATGAGAAAGTTATAGCCAAAATACCGAAGAGAATGTTTGTAGTCAGACTGATTTTCCAGATTCGGGTTTCGGGTTTCGGGTTTCGGGTTTGCTGTCATATATATACATGTTATATCACGAAAATCACCTCTTTTCTTCAGTTTTACAAACCCTAACAGCCCCCTTCTTCTCTCCCAAAACCCTAGATCTGTTCTTGGCGATTTTTGAGGGTTTTCGAAGGATTTCGACGGATTTTTGGTGAGGTGCAGCGAAGGGGATCATCCTCTCTCGGATTCAGGAGTTGTTCTAGCATCAGAGGCGAGTAACATCTCGCCCAACTCTGTACCCTTTTTAACTATATGTTTTTACTAAGTTTTATTTCGGATTCTTGAGCCTAAAACGTATTTTTGTGCATAAAGATAGATTCTTTACATTATGGGTTGCAAGAATCAAATGTTTCAGTTTATAAAAGCTCACCAACGTTTTGTAAATTAAGATCCAGATCTGGAATTTTGTTTAAAGAATAAAAACATGAATTTTTATATTGATTTAATGTTTTCTTTCATGTATAGGGATTAAATGTTAGATCTAACCTATAAGAAATTGTTTCTCATGATAGATATGTATTTCTCATTGTATCATAGTCTAGAATCGATGACTATAGAAGTGTAGATCAGAAAAATGGGTATATGAATCGAGTTGAACAAATTACATGGTGAAGAAATGCAGATTTCAGCCCGTGAGTCGACTCACGACTCATCATGAGTCGACTCATCAGGTTGAGTCGACTCATGCCTGTCATGGGTCGACTCACGAAGTGTTGTGGCGTTTCCTTTTTGCTTCTGTTGAGTTGACTCGTCAGTATACGAGTCGACCCATAAGTCATGAGTCGACTCATAATTAATCATGAGTCGACTCACAAAGTCGTTTCCTGTTGTCATTTACCTTCTGCTGAGTCGACTCGTTATTGATCACGAGTCGACCCATGAGGCATGAGTCGACTCATAAATGAGCATGAGTCGACTCATCTGAGTTTTCCCTATTTTTCTTTATATTACTGTTTATCATTCTTGAATATGAGTAGATGCCTTGTTTACTGGGTATTAAATTGCAGTGTTTATATTTACATTCTCATTTAGCCCTCGTGTTGGACATTATTCTCATTTAGCCCTCGTGTTGGACATTGATTATATTTAGTCCATACGTTGGACATTGGTTATATTCAGTCCATGCGTTGGACATTGGTTAGATTTAGTCCATGCGTTGGACATCGGTTATATTCAGTCCATGTGTGGGACACTCGTTACTTGTAGTCCTTATGTTGGAGTTCACTCTGCTTAGTCCTCGTGTTGGACATGCATTGTTATTTAATCCTCGTGTTGGATATGCATTATCACCCGGTCCATGCGTTGGACAACGGCCACATCCGGTCCATGCGTTGGACAACGGTCACATCCGGTCCAAGCGTTGGACAACGGTCACACCCGGTCCAAGCGTTGGACAACGGTCACACCCGGACCAAGCGTTGGACAACGGTCACATCCGGACCACGCGTTGGACAACGGTTATATTCAGTCTATGTTTTGAACACTTAATCGTTTTCGGACATAACACTCATGTGAGTTTGACGTGACACTTGCGGTAGCCTTGTCATGTTTTCACTTATCGGTAAAGATGGGTTTGTATTCGTTTCCTTTATTGTTTCTTGTATTAGATCTCGGGTTTAGTATTTAGGGATTTATAATTTGAGATACAAGGTATATACATGAGGGTTTCCTTGTTTGGATTATTTCGCTCGACGTACCTATGCTCGTATTGTAATTTCCTAAGTACCAAAACCCATTTGCTATTAGAATAATGATTTTATACTATTATGTAATAACTATATTTTCTGTATACAACGAGCCCTTTCCCTGGGGGTTGGTTGTGATGTTGCTCGCTAGCGCTTTGACGCTCGTTGTCCCTCCCCTTTCAGGTAACGAGTCAGAAGCCCGGAGAGTCGCAGGTTGATGGCGATGCACTTTAGCTTCAGCTGTCTTTTTAGTTATATTTTATTTTGTACTCCACTTGAGACATTTTTAGACTTAAGAGGTTTATGTTCTAGAGTTGTAAAGACTGTGTGCCTTGTTTCCTGTATCAGATATTATGTACTTTGAGACATGTTGAGATCTCCAGATTTTTGTTATTTATTTCAGACTTTGACTATGTATTCCAGTTTACTTGGTTGAGGAGATGTGGTTCCATCATTTCATCAAGTACTCGTTGTAAAACCTTTTACTTGCTTTGTACCTACACCTATTGTTGATTCCTCTAGAGAGATAGTAATTGTGATGGTGAAACATGTTATTGCACGGTGTGGTGCATGGCAGGTTTGACATTCTTGGTTTCACCTCGGACTGCAGCCTTGCGTGAACCCAGGGGCGTCACAGGGCGTTACAACGAATTCAAAAGAAATAGTCTTTTTATAAGACTTTCGATACAATGAAAAAGTAAATTACAACTTGTAGGCATCGAAAATTGCCAATAGGTCCCCGCACACAGCTCGGTGTTAACGATCGACGATTGAACGTCACTACCCGGTTCACAAGAATTCAAACGACGTCGGTGAGCGATTGAAGCCAACCGACGGACTACGTGAGCCGACAGAATGTCAGAATCACGGGGATACGGATTGACCAAAAACCCCGCGATCACCGCAATTGGGCCAACGCCCGCCATGTCCCGATCACCACACTGATAATCCAACCGATGGGATCTACAGAACTCCTCGACGGGCTTCCAACACAACCGGAATCAGTCAAATCCAAGTCCGGATAAAGGCACTACAGCGAAGAACACCGCGGAGCGTCTCGGATGACACGAAACACCCCGGGGGTGTCCTCTCCCCTTTTGAGCACCCCTACCCCCCTTGGTTTCCTATAAATAGGCCCCTAGGGCCTCCATTCTCTTGGCCTTGGTTTTGGGAGAGAAATTTCTGGTCTTGGGATTATCCTCGAGATCTGAAATTTCAAAGAGGAGCAGCGAAGCCCTGCCGGAGCGAGGAGTCTGATTTTTAAAGCAGCGAAGCCCTGCCGAAACGAGGAGTAAGGAGTTCTTCATCAGTCCCCTTCATTCACCCCTTCTTTGCCTTAGTGTTGCTCTTTAGCGGTGACACTAAGAAGAGCTATTATCTCGTTTTAACCGAGATATACGCTTATAACTTCTAGATCTCACGCGGATCGACGAAGTTCTGTTTCTAAATCCCACGCGGATAGACGAAACTCTGCCGGATTTTACCGGGAAGGATCTGAAGAGTTGGCGGTCCACGGATATCGACATCCCCGTCACAGGCCAACAACCCACACAAGCGAGACCGCACCAAAACGGGATCTCGTGTTTATTTTCTGAAAAGCTGTAATCCTTTTGTTTTCATTTAAACTCTGTTGTAACGCTTGAAGTTGTAACAGATCTCAAAAAAGAAAAAAAGCAATGAAAACAGCAACTTTTCACGAAAACAAGCTGGCGACCACAGTGGGAGCCTCCGACCTCGCTGCCGAGATCGGAGTGACGCAACCGGCCTTCAAGATCCGGGTGAATGAAGAGATCGAATACGAGTTCGATCAGAAGAAATTCGAAGAGTACCTCTCCTCCTCCTCCTCCAGATCCGCCTCTCCGCATCGGCGTAGGAAGAACTCATCTCCCAAAGGGGCTCGCGGGATCTCCAACTCTTCAATCCAAGACCCCGCCATCGCTGCCACTACGCCCGTACCACGCAACGGCCCCTCGTCGTTCAGCGTGGTTAAGGCTGTAGACCCGGCCCTCACAACCGCCACAAAGGCGATAGGTGATGCTGTTCCGGCTCCATCAAAGAGGGCGCTCCAGAGACGTCGTCAACGCCTCGCTCAACAACTCGCCAAGGCCAAAGAGTCAAAAGATGGAGTGCGCTATGCAGAGGACTTGAAGTCGAGGCAGCAGCAAGAGCAACGGCAGGTAATCAACTTCCCCTCCAAATCAGGAGCGAATGAGTGGATCCGCGTCAAGAGGAACCGCTCCACGCTCGAGGAGCGAATCAAGAAGCGTCGCGCTCTACTTGCACACGCCCGGCTCCTCCTAAAGAAGGCAGAGGAGATGCAGCAAGAAACGGCGGTCAAAACGCCGTCCAAAAGCAAACTGGTGTGGGTTCCTAAATCGACACCAACACCTCAAACCAAGAAGGGTGAAGCCATCACCCGGAGTCCAACCAAATCAGAGCCTGTTCCTCCTATACCGGCACCCTCAACGGAGCCAGGTAAACAAGGGGATCATTCAAGATCCCAGGTTCCTTTGTCGGGTCGCCTCGGTCCTTTACCGGAGAACCGAGGTAGGATACCCGTCAAAGAACGGTTGGGACCATTGAAAGGTCCCCAAGTTAAAAGTCAGACTGGGGGTGGAATCAATCCCCCCAAGAAAGATGAAAAAGGGAAAGCCCCTGTCACCGACCGCATTGGGTTGCGAGTCGAAACAAAAGAGCCCGTTCAGTTCATACGCTCACAAAAGCGTAAAACTGAACGGGCCACTCTTGAAAAATCCAACAAACCATCTCATCCTCAAAGGGAAGCACACTCATCCGAGGACGAGCGTGTTGTACCGGGGAACACCCACCAGCACTCTGTAGGTTGCTCCAGCTACAAAGCTGATGAGTCGTACTACAGGGCTGGGGGTATTGGAAAATATCGAAAGAGATGTGTGCAGGATAGGGAGCCCCGCTGCCCATGTGCTAACATCATCAAGGCGGTGCTGTCCGAGTGTTGTTGTGACAGTCCCACAAGAAGAATCTCGGTGTTCGAGAGACTCTCTAAGCCGAAGCGTTTCCACAAGAAGAAATTGCTCCGCCGGGAAGACGAATATCCGAGAGTGTCGGTTAACATGACCGGCAGGGGAAATTCAACACAACCCTTCAGCATAAAACAGCTTGCCGAGATATCCTGGTGCATGACACGGTTGCGGCCCGGAACCGGCGGCCAAAAGAACTACCAAAGGGTACCAATTGGGCTCTCCTTAGAAGAAGAAGAGTCAGAGGCTGAATCGGACTCTTGCTCGGCGGTGGCATCCGATGACACGGCCTCGAGTGCGGGCCAACCTTACGAGTCGCTCATGATCAGTGCTGAACAAGTATCCAAAATACTTGAAGAAGCCCTGGCCAAGCAAAAGGAGAGCTTCAAGTTTGAAATGGAGATGACCCTGCAGCGGATGAGGGAGATGCACGACCAATAAATCGCGGCGCTGACGGTTCACCAAAGAGAGCCCGGTCGTCGCAATACTCCGAATCCAGAAGAGAATGAACGGGAGGCGGATAATATCCATATCCCTCCTGTCAACACTGACAATGGGGGTGGTTCCGCAGAAGATAATGCCAAAGAGGACCACGTCACCTCTCCCAGAAGCCACTCAAAGGCTGAGACGAGCGATAACAAGAAGATGAAGGACCTGGAGAGCAAGATCAATGCATTGATGAATGCTCAGGAGGTAAAAAGATCCGGTATACCCTGTCCTTACCCAAGGGAGTGGGAATCGATCCCATACCCAGCAAAGTTTAATCTAATTAACTTTACGCCGTTTGATGGGAAGGGTTCCCCTACCCAACACTTAATCTATTTCAAGTCTCATTTAGGAATCATTTCCGGAAATGAGCCCCTCATGGTGCGGTCATTCGTCGGCACTCTTCGCGGAGCTGCCTTCGATTGGTATCGCCGTCTCAAGCCCGGGAGCATCAATGGCTGGGATGACATGGAGGACATGTTTCTAACTAATTTCTTTGATGATGACACCGAGGTTTCAATCGGCACGCTGTTCGATGAAAAGCAAAAGAACGGCGAGACGGTTGAAAACTTCGTGAAAAGATTCCGGAACAAAGCTATGAATTGTAGGGATCCGGTCAGCGAGGACTTCATCCTCGAAACTTGTCACAACAACTTGACGCTCGACATCCTGGAAGCCATGGGAATGGCGCCGCCAAAGACCTGGAAGGATCTGAAAGTGCGGGGAGAGCGAGCTGAGCGATTCCTCAAGAGGAAGAAGGCGGAGAGAGGGCAAATACCGAACAACGCTCCGCAACAGAACTTTACCCCCAAGGGTAAAGGGAAGGTGCATGCAAATGCTGTGAATGCAAATCAAGTATTTGAAGTGCAAGCACAGCCGCAACAGCCGCAACAGCAGCAGCAGAGGGCGCCTCAACAACCCAGGTGGCAGCAACAGCCCCAGAAGCAAAAGGTTGGGGAGCCAAGGTTCCCAAAGGTCTACTCGTTCAAAGAGGATGAAATCCCGGGTATTTTCAAATACCTCGTGGAGAACAACAAGATCAAGCTACCGCCGATTCAGGATCAAGAAGATACCAAGAGGGTCAACGATCCAAAATACTGCGCATTCCACCGAGCGGTGCACCATCCTACCAAGGTATGCTACGCTCTCAAAGATAAGATTCAGGCCCTAATCGATGTTGGGGTTATTACTATGAAGCAGCCCAAAGAGAAGAAGGTGGGTGCAAATACCGTATCCATTAGCTTTGGATCTGTTCCATCGAGTTGGTTCCAACACGAGTCAGTGATCAAAGCGGCGGTAAAGACGGTGAATGATGATCCGCACCAACAGCGTCAGAAAGGGCTTGTGCCACACACAGCCCCAAATGGCGAGATCTTGTGGGTTCATCCGGACTTGATCACAGATGAACAGTGGGCCACGACCTCTTCCACAAAGAACAAGAAGAAGTCGAAGAGGAAGGGCAAATCCTGTTACGGGGCCTCTGCTATACCGGGGGTGGATGACGACAAAATTCCGACCTTCCCGCTTTCTGAAGACGAGCAGGAAGCTTTTGCAACCCGAAGCGGGAACGAGTATCATTTCAAGTATCCGGATGCTACCGAGCAGTTGGGTACCAAAACCCCACCTTCCAAGACGCTGGCAGAACTGGGGATTTCAGCAATTCCCTCAACACCTGCGGTGGCTACGGAGAGAATCCCGCAGAAGGATAAGGGAAAAGGGCCTCTACGTCAAGAAGTTCAGAACCCGAGGCAGTCTCGATTCAATCATCCAATTGGGCGAGACAAACCGAGGAATACAAGCTCTCCACCTCATTTCGACATCATGGCGCAATTGGCCAACATCCCGGCCCGGATAACTCTATATGAGTTGCTGCGGTTGTCGAAAGATACGAGAAAAGCACTACAAGAAGCCTTGAGCGATTCTGAAGCCTTCTTGACTCGAATCAAACCATCTCCTGAAGAGTCGGAGTCCTCAGCTCAACAATGCAATTTGGCGGCTCATCACTTTCCCTGCATCTCTTTTACCAAAGAAGACATGCAGACAAAGAATTCAAAGCATAATAGGCCGTTATACTTCACCGGGCATATTGGCTCCAGCGTTGTCAACCGGATCCAAGTTGATCCGGGTTCCGCTGTTAGCATCATGCCATTCCGATTGATGCATCATCTCGGAATCCCGACTAGCAAATTAGCGTCCACTGGCACGACGATTTACGGATTCAACACCAGCGGGTCCAAACCCTTGGGGAAGATCCGAATCAAATGCCAGATTGGGGATTTGAAGTCGGAAGTTACATGCTATGTGATTGACGCGGAAACTTCCTATAATTTACTGTTAGGTCGACCTTGGATCCACGGTAACCTTATAGTCCCGTCAACTCTGCATCAATGCCTCAAATATGTGGGCACAGATAATGAAGTCAAGACGGTGGTCGCGGATAAGCAACCGTTCAAGGGATTGGAGAATTATTTCACCGATTCCCTTTTATACGGCGCTGAATCCGATACTGAACCATCGGCCCAAGGAACGGACAGCGGTGATGAAGCTGATACCGAACCAGGGTTTGATTACGATGGCGGTTTTGTTTTAAACAACATTGTACCCATTGTAATCAATCTTGACGATGATGAATCATCGGAAGATAGTTGTAATTGGCAACTTGCCGAAGAACTATCAATAAACGATGATTTATAGTACTCGACGGGTCTCGATGATATCACTAACGAACTCTATGCTAACCCTGATTTGTATATGCCTCTTTAATCATTTTGTTTGACGAAGAAGCAGGTACACGACCCTTGCGGAACAACGCTCATCATCCCCGCAGGGATTAGGGGTGGAAAGGAGGTCGTCTACGGCAAAGGAAGAGCATCTCCGATACCCGACCACTTCATGGAAGAGGAAGACGACGATGATAAACCGGACTGTCATCTATCCAGATACGATGCGAAAGCACGCAACATGATGGAAAGGCACGGGTATGACTTCAAGCTCGGGGAGGGCCTTTTCTTTGGTCGAGGTCCACGGGTTCCACCCCGGATGGCCTATGTACCGAAGGGAAAACCCGATGATTATTATCGCCACAAAAGAGGTCTAGGCTATGTCTCATCAGATGATGAGTGTGGCTGGCAAATCATCGACCAAATTGCTAACAAGACTAGGAAGGGATATTCCTCCGACTCTTCGGGTTGGGATTCCGACGCTAGTCTTGGTGAAATGTTCAAAAAGCTAATGTCGAACATGACCACGATTGATCCTTCAACAATAGAAGAAGATGATGAGGTGCCAACATGGGAAGACCCGTGGGTTCATCACTTGAACATGCAGTATGGCGATCGGTTCGAGCAGAGAGAACCTCCTACCGAAGACCAAGTAGTCCAGGTGAATATGGGGAGCGAGGAAAATCCGAAGCCAATATTCATCAGTGATAGCCTCTTACCTGAAGAGAAGGAGGAGTTGATTTCCCTTATTCGGGAGTACATCGACGTGTTCGCCTGGAATTATGAAGACATGCCAGGTCTCGATCCAAATGTAGCGGTGCATCGTCTCAACATTAAGCCGGATGTCAAACCAGTCAAACAACAACAAAGACGGTTTCGTCCGCAGATGATGGAGGCGATCGAAGCTGAGGTTAAAAAGCTCATCGAATTAGGATTCATTCGGGAGGAGCAACATCCTGAATGGCTTGCCAATATTATCCCGGTCCTGAAGAAGAACGGGAAGATCAGGATATGCATCGACTTCAGGGATCTCAATGCAGCCTGTCCAAAAGATGACTTTCCTCTCCCCATCACGGATGTTATCATCGACAACACGTGCGGTTTGAGAGGATGTCTTTCATGGATGGTTTCTCTGGTTACAACCAGATAAAGATGCATCCAGATGATGAGAAGCACACTGCATTTAGAACGCCTCTCGGTGTCTTCTGCTACACAGTTATGCCCTTCGGCTTGAAGAATGCAGGTGCTACATATCAGCGAGCCATGTCGAAGATCTTTCAGGAGCATCTCCGAAAGACCGTCGAGTGCTACGTGGACGATTTGGTCGTGAAAAGTCGTGATAAAAATGATCACATCAAAGACTTGAAGACCATGTTCGACTTGATGTGGGCCCATCAGTTGAAGATGAACCCTACCAAGTCTTTCCTCGGAATGTCCAGTGGCAAATTCCTAGGATTCGTCGTCACCACCAAAGGTATTCACATTGATCCGGATAAAGTAAAGGCGATCAATGAATTGCAACCTCCGAGGAACCTCAAAGAGCTCAGAGGACTGCAAGGGCGATTGGCTTATATCCGTCGGTTCATCTCGAACCTTTCGGGGAAATGCCAACCGTTCTCCAGGCTCACAAAGAAGGGCGTGTCATTCGTATGGGACGATGCTTGTCAAAAGGCGTTCGAGAGTATCAAAGAATATCTCTCAAAACCTCCCGTACTCGTTGCACCGAAATCGGGCAAACCGTTCTTGATTTATGTCAAGGCGACGAGCCACTCATTAAGTGCATTGCTTGCACAAGATGACGATAACGGTCACGAGCAAGCAGTATATTACTTAAGCCGAACCATGGTAGGCGCTGAATCTCGATATCCTATGATTGAGAGAGAATGCCTGGCTCTAGTGTTCGCCATCCAAAAGATGCGGCATTACTTGGTCGGACAGACCATATATGTTATCTCCAAAGTTAACCCGGTCCGAGTGTTCATGACTCAACCGGCTTCCATGAGCTGGCGGTTAGCGAAGTGGGCTTTACTCTTGTCCTAATACGATCTGCACTTCAAACAGCAGAAGTCAGTAAAAGGACAGGCCATCTGTGATCTCTTGGCAGCTAATCCAACTACGGACGCCGCCGAGATATACGACGACCTACCTGATGAAACCCACGAAGTCAACGCAACTTCACACCAACAAGTGTGGCGTTTGTACTTCGACGGCGCTTCACGAGCAGCTAATGCCGCAAGTACTCCTGGATGTTCTAAGGTCTCCTCCAGAGTTGGAGTGGTCTTAGTTTCCCCGGGAAAACATGTGATGCCTCGAGCCTACTCATTAACTGAGCCGTGCTCGAATAATGTGGCGGAGTATAACGCACTGATTATAGGACTCAACTTCGCCAAAGAGCTAGGGGTTGAGTATCTCGAAGCTTTCGGTGATTCTCAACTGATAGTCAAACAAGTCCAAGGAGAATACGAAGTCCGAAGTCAGGATCTAATCCCATATCACAAGATGGCAGTGGAGCTAGCGGAGTCGTTTGAAGGGTTCTTCATCGAGCACGTTCCGCGGTTGCAGAACACCTATGCAGATGCGTTAGCAGCCTTAGCCGTATCTCTAGCACAGCCACCCGGGACAGAACAATTTGTCACGGTAAGAACGCACCAACTCTTAGTGCCGCTTCACGATGAAGACGACAAAGAAGAAGAAGTTCAGGAGGCGCACACAACTCAGGCTGAGTTCGAACCCCGAGATTGGCACTTCCCCATCATCGACTACGTCCTACATGGAATCTTGCCAGAAGACGTGAAGGAAAGAGAGTCAATCAGGCGAAGAGCTCCAAGATTCTACTATAATACAGAGAATCGAACGCTATACCGCAGGGGGTATGATGGCATGCTGCTGCGTTGCTTATCGACCAAAGAAGCCGAAGAAGTGCTTAAGGAGGCACATGAAGGAGAGTGCGGTGCGCACCAACCTGGCCCCAAGCTTTATGATCGCATCAGGAGAATGGGATACTTTTGGCCCTTCATGATGCATGAGGCAATCGTATACGCCCGGAAGTGTCACGCATGTCAAGTGCATGCGAATTATATGCACCAACCTCCGGAACATCTACATCCTTCGGTTACGTCATGGCCGTTCGAGACTTGGGGAATGGACATTGTTGGTCCTATAAACCCTCCGTCAGTCAAAGGTGACCGGTTCATCCTGGCAATCACTGATTACTTCTCTAAATGGGCTGAAGCAATTCCACTCAGAGAAGTCAAGACGGGCAACGTCATTGCATTCATCAAGCACCATATCATCTACCGGCATGGTGTTCCAAGACGAATCATACATGACAACGGTCCTCAATTTATCAGCAACGCCTTCATAAGGTTCTGCGAAAAGTTCAAAATTCAGGACATCTCGTCAACAGCTTATAATCCAACAGCAAACGGATTAGCTGAAGCCTTCAACAAGACTATCATAAAGCTCTTGTCAAAGCTTGTGAAAAATAACAAGCGAGATTGGGATGATAAGCTCGGTGCAGCTCTATGGGCCTATCGTACCACGGTGCGTACACTAACCGGCGCAACCCCGTATTCATTGGTATACGGATGTGAAGCCGTTCTCCCTTTGGAAATCCAAATTCCGTCTCTTCGGATCGCTCTTGCAACCCAGATGACGACCGAGGAACAACATCAAAAACGCCTTGAAGAACTCGAGATGCTCGGTGAAAAGCGCTTGGAAGCTCAGCAGCATATTGAGTTTTACCAAGCCAGAATTTCCCGAGCCTTCGACAAAAAAGTTCGACAGAGGAGTTTTAAGGAAGGGGATTTGGTCTTGACTGAAAGACGTCCTATGATCCTTAACTCCAAGAAGAAAGGCAAGTTCGAACCCAAATGGGAAGGGCCGTTCGTAGTAGAAACAGTTTACTCGAACGGCGCATATCGCCTAGTCACCAAAGATAGTGACCGGCTCATGATGCCAATAAATGGCAAATTTCTGAAGAGATACTATCCTTAGTACCCTCAGAAGAATTGAGGTACCGGGAAGTTCCCGGAAGAATACCACATCGGGGTATTCTTAGGGATAACCCGGTCGCTGATGAACAAGAAATCAATGTTCGAATTCCGAATATTCTTGTTTGTCAGAATCTAACTCTCACAAGCACTCTTTTGCTGAGATGAGATCTAATCATTCGATGGATTGATACTCCCTCACGAAACTTTCAGTGGTGTTTGATGATTCATAGTCTCCACCACACAATTCCCACTTGGTCAAACCTTACTACAGTTAGGACCAAAGCCAAATTCCCCTCTCGATTCATCCAAAGAACGAGAGGTCCACAAATCGATCGATCAAACCCTTCTACGGTTAGGGTCGTTTCAAACTTCCCACTTGGTCAAACCTTACTACAGTTAGGACCACAACCAAAATCCCCTCTCGATTCCTCCAACGAACGAGAGGTCCACTTTCAAATCGAGTAACCAAACCTTACGACAGTTAGGGTTATCCGAATCTTTTTGATTCTCGGAGTGGAGATCCCACTCCTAGTTTCACCTGTCGGATTCT
>BQKN01065718.1:298900-313779 GCA_022839385.1 Asparagus kiusianus | reverse complement strand
TGGTTTCACCTCGGACTGCAGCCTTGCGTGAACCCAGGGGCGTCACAGGGCGTTACAACGAATTCAAAAGAAATAGTCTTTTTATAAGACTTTCGATACAATGAAAAAGTAAATTACAACTTGTAGGCATCGAAAATTGCCAATAGGTCCCCGCACACAGCTCGGTGTTAACGATCGACGATTGAACGTCACTACCCGGTTCACAAGAGTTCAAACGACGTCGGTGAGCGATTGAAGCCAACCGACGGACTACGTGAGCCGACAGAATGTCAGAATCACGGGGATACGGATTGACCAAAAACCCCGCGATCACCGCAATTGGGCCAACGCCCGCCATGTCCCGATCACCACACTGATAATCCAACCGATGGGATCTACAGAACTCCTCGACGGGCTTCCAACACAACCGGAATCAGTCAAATCCAAGTCCAGATAAAGGCACTACAGCGAAGAACACCGCGGAGCGTCTCGGATGACACGAAACACCCCGGGGGTGTCCTCTCCCCTTTTGAGCACCCCTACCCCCCTTGGTTTCCTATAAATAGGCCCCTAGGGCCTCCATTCTCTTGGCCTTGGTTTTGGGAGAGAAATTTCTGGTCTTGGGATTATCCTCGAGATCTGAAATTTCAAAGAGGAGCGGCGAAGCCCTGCCGGAGCGAGGAGTCTGATTTTTAAAGCAGCGAAGCCCTGCCGAAACGAGGAGTAAGGAGTTCTTCATCAGTCCCCTTCATTCACCCCTTCTTTGCCTTAGTGTTGCTCTTTAGCGGTGACACTAAGAAGAGCTATTATCTCGTTTTAGCCGAGATATACGCTTATAACTTCTAGATCTCACGCGGATCAACGAAGTTCTGTTTCTAAATCCCACGCGGATAGACGAAACTCTGCCGGATTTTACCGGGAAGGATCTGAAGAGTCGGCGGTCCACGGATATCGACATCCCCGTCACAGGCCAACAACCCACGCAAGCGAGACCGCACCAAAACGGGATCTCGTGTTTATTTTCTGAAAAGCTGTAATCCTTTTGTTTTCATTTAAACTCTGTTGTAACGCTTGAAGTTGTAACAGATCTCAAAAAAGAAAAAAAGCAATGAAAACAGCAACTTTTCACGAAAACACAACTCTCTTTCAAACAATATGCAACAGGTGTTTATCGCCTATCACTTTTTTGCGGGATCTTTGTCGGTGCCGGGGTTTATCCGTGGACCGCTTGCAGATCAGATCCGGTTAGCAGAAGAATTGATTGAGCTCCTACTTCACAAAGGAAGTATTCGATTGAAGCGCTGAAATTGACCAAATGAAATCAGTAGCTCTTCTCGAGATTAAGACAAAGCCTAATCTCAAGGAACGGACGGGGGAAAATACGGGTTCAGATCCTTCGAAGGCCTTCCTCTTTTTGCTGAAGTTCGTCGGGATCTGGTTAACCTTTGTTGAAATTTCATGCTCCTTGACTCCTCAATCCAACAGCACCTCGTCCTCTTGATAAAATTCCAGATTTGTAAAATGGAGGCCTTAGGCTTATATTTATAGGCCTCGGATGCGAGTATTTGGATGAGAATGAGCGATTTGGCCTTATCTTTAGTCAATAACGGCCTAATCATGTTTATGGATGATATGAAGTCAGTTGGGAACCCCTGGAACAGATAAATCCCAAGAAAACAACACAAAACTGTCAAAGACGTGTTTTCGGGTCAGAACTGCGTGAAACGACTCTTGGTGAACCGCGCAGCCGCGGTTCACTTCAAAGTGAACCGCGTGGCCGCGATTCACTTGAAAGTGAACCGTGTGGCCACGGTTCACTTACAAGGGAACCGCGTAGCCGCGGTTCACTTACAAGCGAACCACGCGCGCGTGCGAGTTGATGTTTTCTTTTCGCGTTTCGGTGTTTCGTTAACTTGTATGCTTCACTGAGACTGATTGACGAACGCGAACTGACTGACGTTCGCGTGTTGACCAACGCGTGCGACCTGATTGGCGCGCGCGTGTTGACCGACACGCGAGCTGATTGATGCGCGCGTGTTGACCGACGCGCGCGAGCTGATTGACGCGCGCGTGTTGACCGAGGCGCGCGAGCTGACTGACGCGTGCGTGTTGACCGACACGCGCGAGCTGACTGACGCGCGCGTGTTGACCGACACACGTGAGCTGATTGACGTGCGTGTTTTGACCGACGCACGTGAGCTGATTGACGCGCGCATATTGACCGACGCGCGGGAGCGAATTGGGTAAGCCTTCTTGACCCGTCCACACTTTGCTTCGGGTTGCGTGCGGGTTCTCATAAGCAATTTTAGATGCCTATAGATACCCCCTTCAAAGTGTTTTAGTCTCATTCTTTTATAGAGGAGTCTGAAATGCTTTGGATATGATAGACCTCCATCTTCAATCGGTGTCAAAGGATCTATAACTAGTTCCAGTTCTTGACTTCTCTACATTTTAGTCCACTCAGTATTTTGTCGAATAGCTAAAATTCTTCCGGTGCTGCGTTTATCATCTGACCGTTGTCATCATCTTGTGCAAATAATGCACTCAACGAGTGGCTCGTCGCCTTGACATAAATCAATAATGGTTTGCCCGACTTCGGTGCAACGAGGACTGGAGGTTTCGAGAGATATTCTTTAATATTCTCGAACGCTTTTTGACAAGCGTCATCCCATATGAACGATAGGCCCTTCTTTGTGAGTCTGGAGAATGGTTGACACTTCCCTGATAGGTTCGAGATGAACCATCGGATATAAGCCAACCGTCCTTGTAACCCTCTGAGTTCTTTAAGAATTCTTAGGGGTTGTAACTCATTAATTGCCTTCACCTTGTCGGGGTCAATGCAGATACCCTTGGTGGTGATAACGAATCCAAGGAATTTGCCACTTGACATTCCAATGAAGGATTTGGTAGGATTCATTTTCAATTGATGAGTCCGCATTAGGTCGAACATCGTCCTCAAGTCTTTAATGTGATCGTTCTTGTCACGACTCTTCACAACTAGATCGTCCACATAGCACTCAACGGTTTTCCGGAGATGCTCTTGGAAAATCTTTGACATGGCCCACTGATATGTAGCGCCTGCATTCTTTAGGCCGAAAGGCATAACCGTGTAGCAGAAGATGCCAAGGGGTGTTCTGAACACGGTATGCTTTTCGTCATCTGGGTGTATCTTTATTTGATTATAGCTAGAAAATCTGTCCATGAAGGACATTCTCTCGAATCCGCACGTATTGTCAATGATAACATCCATGATGGGAAGAGGGAAATCGTCTTTCGGGCAGGCGGTGTTAAGATCTCTGAAGTCGATATAATCCTGATTTTCCCATTCTTCTTAAGGACTGGGAAAATATTGGCAAGCCACTTAGGATGTTGCTCTTCCCTGATAAAACCCGAGTCAATAAGCTTTTTTACTTCGGATTCGATCGCCTCCATAATTTGCGGACGAAACCGTCTTTGCTGTTGTTTGATAGGTTTAACATCTGGTTTAATGTTGAGGTGGTACGTTGCAACATTTGGATCGAGTCCTGGCATATCCTCATAGTTCCAGGCAAAAACATCGATATATTCCCTAACGAGGGCGACTAACTCCTCTTTCTCATTTGGCGGGAGGCTATCGCTAATGAATATGGGTTTTAGGTTATCCTCGTCACCCATGTTCACCTGGATTACTTGGTCCTCGGTAGGGGGTTCTCTTTGTTCAAACTTATCACCGTACTGCATATTCAGGTGATGAACCCAAGGGTCTTCCCAAGTTGGCATTTGTTCGTCCTCTTCTGTTGTGGTAGGATTGACCGTAGCCATGTTCGTCATTATCTTTTTAAGCATTTCCCCAAGACTGGCATTAGAGTCCTAAGCTGAGGAATCAGAAGAATATCCGTCTTTACCTTTGTTGGCGATTTGATCGATGTCTTGCTAGCAGCATTCGTCATCGGACGGGGAGATATAGCCTAGGCCTCTCTTGTAGCCGTAATAATTGTCGGGCTTTCCTTTTGGTACATAGGCCATATGAGGTGGAACTCGTGGACCCCGACCAAAACAAAGACTTTCTCCGAATGTGAAGTCGTATCCATACTTCTCCATCAGATTACGTGCTTTTAGATTATACCTGAATAAATGCGGAGTAGGTTCATCATCATCATCTTCTTCGTTTAAGAAGTGGTCCGGTATCGAAACCTTCTTCGCTTTGCCGTAGATAACTTCTTTTTCACCCCCTGCTTTTGCAGGAATGACAAGTGTTGTCCCAAACGAATCCTACACATGCTTCTTCGTCATGCAAGATGATTGAAGTGGCATATACAAGTCAGGATCATCACACAATCCCTTCATAACGCTATCAAGACACAACGAGTACTATAAGTCATCATTTATTGCTATTTCTTCGGCAAGTTGCTAATTACAACTACTATCCGATGACTCTCCACAGTCAAGTTGATTACAATGGGTACAATGTCATTAAGTACAAAACCACCATCATAATCGCACCCAGACTCGGTGTTAGCTTCTTCTTCGCTGTCTATGCCTTGAGCTGATGGTTCAGTCTCGGATTCAGCACCGTAAAGAAGGGAGTTAGTGAAATAATACTCTAACCCCTTAAACATTGCTTATCCGCGACCACCGTCTTGACCTCATTGTTAGTGTCTACATATTTGAGACACTGATGGAGGGTCGAAAGGACTATAACATTACCGTGGATCCAAGGTCGACCCAACAGTAAGTTATAGGAGGTCTCTGCGTCGATCATATAACATGTGACTTCTGACTTCAGATCTCCAATCTGGCACTTTACTCGGATTTTACCTAGTGGTCTGGACCCACTGGTGTTGAACCCGTAAATCGTCGTGCCTGTTGAGGCCAGCTTACTAATCGGTATTCCGAGATTATACATCAATCAGAGTGGCATGATGCTGACAGCGAAACCCGGATCAATTTGGATCCAGTGATAACGCTGGAGCCAATATGCCCGGTAAAATACAGAGGATGGTCATGCTTTGAATTCTTCGTCTGCATATCCTCTTTGGTGAAGGTGGTGCAGGGAAAGTGGTGCGTCGCGAGGTTACAGTGTTGGACTGGTGGCTTGGGTTCTACGGGAGATGGCTCGATCTGGGTTAGGAAAACATCAGAATTGGCCAAGGCTTCTTGTAATGCCTCCCTTGTGTCTTTCTAAAGACGTAACAACTCGTACAAAGTCAGTCTAGCCGGTATATTAGCTAACTGCGTCATAATGTCGAAATGCCACGGAGTATTTGAGTTCCCCGGTTTGTCTTTTCCGATCAGTTGATCGAATCGAGACTGCTTTGGGTTCTGACCCTCTTGGAATAAGGGCTCTTTCCCCTTTAGCTTCTGTGGGGTCTTCTCAACAGGTGCAGAAGGATTTGTGACCACCCCTATTTCTGTCAATGTTTTGGAAGGAATGGCTTTGGTCACCCCCTGCTTAGCTAACTGATCGGAGGCACTCGGGTAGTTGAAGTGGTATTCATTTCCACTCCTAGTAGCAAAAATAGGTTCTTCGTTGGTTACGAGCACTTCACGTTCATCTTCGGAGAGTGGGAAGGTCGGGATTCCCTCGTCATCTTCTTCTGGGATGGCTGAGGCTCCGCAACAGGGTTTTCCTTTTCCCTTTGATTTCTTTTTTGATGATGATCCCGTCCACTGCTCATCTTCAACAAGATTGGGATGGACCCAAAGAATCTCACCATTTTAGGTTGTGTGCGGCACAAGTCCTTTCTGGCGTTGTCTGTGACGATCATCGTTGACGTCTTCACCGCTACATTCATTATGGGCTCGGGCTGAAACCAATTCAACGGGATAGAACCAAAGCTGATTGACACTGCGTTTGCACCCACTTTCTTCTCTTTCGATGATTTCACTGTGAGGATTCCCACATCGATTAACGCCTGGATTTTATCCTTGAGGGCGTAACACGCTTTAGTAGGGTGATGCACAGCTCTATGAAATGCGCAGTACTTCGGGTCATTGACCTTTTTTGCGTCCTCTTGATCCTGGATCGGAGGTAACTTGATCTTGTTATTCTCCATGAGATGTTTGAAGAGACCGGGAACTTCGTCTTCTCTGAACGAATAAACCTTCGGGAACTTTGGTTCGGAAGTCTTCTGCTTTTGTGGGCTTTGCTACCACTATGACGGTTGAGACGCCTTTTGCAGTTGTTGTTGCTGTTACGGTTGTGGTTGCAACTCGAACGTTTGGTTCGCGTCTACCACGTTCACTTGTGCCTTTCCTTTACCCCGAGGGACAAAATTCTGTTGTGGAGCCCTAGTCATAGTTTGACCTCTTTCGGCCTTCTTCCTCTTGAGGAAACATTCGGCTCGTTCTCCTTAGACCTTCCAAGTCTTAGACGGTGTCATTCCCATGGCTTCGAGGATATCCAATGAAAGGTTGTTATGACACATCTCGAGGATAAAGTCTTCGCTGACGGATCTCGGCAATTCATCGCTTTGTTCCGGAATCGCTTAACAAAGTTCTCAACCGACTCTCCGTCCTTTTGTTTCTCATCGAATAAGGTTCCAATTGAAATATTGTTGTCATCTTTGAAAAAGTTCGTCAAGAACATGTCTTCCATGTCGTCCCAACTTCTAATACTCCCCGGCTTCAGACAGCGGTACCAATCGAAAGCTGCTCCGCGAAAAGTGCTAATGAATGACCGTACCATCAGAGGTTCGTTACCGAAGATTATTCCTAAGTGGGATTTGAATTATATCAGATGTTGGGTTGGGGAACCTCTTCGATCAAATGGCGTGAAGTTAATTAAATTGAACTTTGTGGGGGTATGGAATGGATTCCCACTCCCTTGGGTACAGACATGGTATCCCGGAGTTCTTTACTTCTTGAGTACTCATCAATGCATTGATCTTATGCTCTAAGTCCTTCATTTTCTTTTCTTCGTTCGTATCATTCTTCGAGCGATTTTGAGGAGAAGTGACATAATCATCCTTTGAGTTATTGTCATCCGTGGGACCACCCCCTGTATCATTACCAGCGGGAGGGGTATCCATATTGACATTTTCGTCCGCTTCACGATCACTGTCCCCTTGATTAGAATTATTGCAACGGTTGGACTCTCCCTGTTGATTTGTCAGTGCCACAATTTGTTGGTTATGCATTTCCCTCATCTCCTGCATAGCCATCTCCATCTCAAATTTGAAATTCTATTTCTGCTTGGCTAGAGCTTCATCGAGAATTTTAGTCATTTGATCAGCGTTGATCATGAATGACTCATGGGGCTGTCCCGCGCTGGATGCTGTATCGTCGGAAGCCATTGCTGAACCAGCATCTGACGTTTCGTCATCTGACGGTAGCCATTTCTGCATTCTTTGGTAATCCCTTTGTCTGATGGTCCCGGATCGCAATCGGGTTATACGCTGGGATACTGTTGAAAGCTGCTCGGGACTAAAGCGTCGCGTTGACTTCCCTTTATCAGCCATGTTGATGGACACTTCCGGGAATTCATCGTTTCACGTAATCGGCCATTTCCTACGGAAATGCCTGGGCTTGGATTTGGCTGTCCTGGTGGAAATCCGTTCAAATACCAAAACCCTCTCCGGAGCTGTCCTGGGATAGGAACATTCTGACAACATAGCCTTGATAATTTTAGCACACGGACATCGAGAATCCGTTTCTCAGGTACCTCTCTTCCGAGACTTGTTCGTACCCCCAGCCCGATAGTACAACTCGTCGGACTGATGACCAGAGCAATCTATCGTGTGTTGGCACGACTCCCCAGGTATAACGTCATCATCAGACGAATACGTTTCCCTCTGGAGATTTGGCGCTTTGTTAGCGTCTCCAAGAGTCACACGTTTGAGACTACGCTTTTGTGAGCATAGGACCTCAACGGGCTCCTGGACTTCGACACACAATCTAATGCGGTCAGTTATAGGGACTTTCCATCATGGGATTTCTTCCACTGGTTGGGAGGATGAGCACGACCCTCAGTCTAGTGAACCGCTCGAAATTTATTCAATGGGCCAAAGCGATCTTTGACTGGGGCTTTGCTTCGATTCTCGTGTAAAGGACCAAGACGATCCGCTATCGGTCTCCTGCTTTTGGACAAGTCTACACTACCGTGGGGCTTTACTAGAAGTACGGAACTCGATGGAATGGAAGAAACAGGTACAGAACGTCTTCTGTCTTTATCCTGGCACGGGTCAGACTTGAGTCACCCGTGGCTTGGAGGGTCAGACTTGAGTGACTCATGGCTGGGAGGGTCATATTGAAGTGATCCGCGTCTGGGAGGGTCAGATTAAAGTGACCCGCAGCTGGGAGGGTCAGATTGAAGTGACCTGCGCAAGGGAGGGTCAGATTGAAGTGAACCGCGTCTGGGAGGGTTAGATTGAAGTGACCCGCACGAGGGAGGGTCGGATTGAAGTGACTCGCATCTTTCGATGTTTTCGGCCGCCATCTTGGACTTTGGCCTCCATACTTTGTGCTGTCTTGGTGGCTTCTTTTCCACTTCTTCATTCTGCAATTTTGTAGCTTCTTGAACAAGAATTCTTACATGTGCAAGCAATGCGCGGCGTTTCTGAAACCTCTCCTGAAAAGTCGAGCGGGTCTTTTTGACGTGGATCCATTCGTTCTTCGCTGGTTTGGAAGAGGATGGGTTGTCCGCTCGTTGTTGTGGTGGTTGGCGCATTCTGGACTTCAGACCCGCGTCGTAGCGGAATCCGTCAACTAGCTCCAAACCCTTGGCTAGTTGGCACGCGAGATGTTGGCGCCTCCTTTGACATGCTCTCTTTGATAGAGTTGGCACACTATCAGCAGTTACCCCCTGCTCAAGGGGTTCAGATCTACAGCTTCTGCTTTGTTGGACGCTGGTGGGGCGTCGCAAGGCACAAGTGTAGCAGCGGCGATGAGATCTTCTCCTTGGATCTTCGAGCCCGAAGTCCAGTGAGCTTTCCTGGAGGAGGCCTTCCTGCATCTGCGAGGAGAGGCGGATCTGGAGGAGGAGGACAAGTACTCCTCGTACTTTTGCTGGTCGAACTCATATTCGGCCTCTTCTTCAACCAGGATGCAGATCCGAGGTTGCGACACATCAGCCTTCGTAGAATGGCTGTCGGCTCCCACTGTGGTCGCCAGTTTGTTTGGGGAGAAAATTATTTTCATTGCAGAATTCATTATGACTTAGGGCGTTACAACGAATTCAAAAGAAATAGTCTTTTTATAAGACTTTCGATACAATGAAAAAGTAAATTACAACTGTCTTTCAAACAATACGCAACAGGTGTTTATCGCCTATCGCTTTTTTACGGGATCTTTGTTGGTGCCAGGGTTTATCCGTGGACCGCCTGCAGATCAGATCCGGTTAGCAGAAGAATTGATAGAGCTCCTACTTCACAAAGGAAGTATTCGCTTGAAGCGCTAAAATCGACCAAACGAAATCAGTAGCTCTTCTCGAGATTAAGACCAAGCCTAATCTCAAGGAACGGACGGGGGAAAATACGGTTTCAGATCCTTCGAAGGCCTTCCTCTTTATACTGAAGTTCGTCGGGATCTAGCTAACCTTTGCTGAAATTTCGTGCTCCTTGACTCCTCAATCCAGCAGCACCTCGCCCTCTTGATAAAATTCCAGATCTATAAAATGGAGGCCTTAGGCTTATATTTATAGGCCTCGGATGTGAGTATTTGGATGAGAATGAGCGATTTGGCCTTATCTTTAGTTAATAACGGCCTAATCATGTTTATGGATGATATCAAGTCAGTTGGGAACCCCTTGAACAAATAAATCCTGAGAAAACGGCACAAAACCGTCAAAAACACGATTTCGGGTCAGAACTGCGCGAAACGACTCCTGGTGAACAGCGCAGCCGCGGTTCACTTCGAATTGATATTTTCTTACAAGCGAACCGTGGTTCACTTACAAGCGAACCGCGCGGCCGTGGTTCACTTACAAGCGAACCGCACGCGCGTGCGAGTTGATGTTTTCTTTTTGCCTTTTGGTGTTTCGTTAACTTGTATGCTTCGCTGAGACTGATTGACGAACGCAAACTAACTGACGTGCGCATGTTGACCGACGCGCGCGAGCTGATTGACGCACGCGTGTTGACCGACGCGCGCGAGTTGATTGACGCGCGCGTGTTGACCGACGCGCGCGAGCTGACTCACGTGCGCGTGTTGACCGACGCGCTCGAGCTGATTGACGCGCGCGTGTTGACCGACGCGCGCGAGCTGATTGACGTGCCCTGTTGACCGACGCACGGGAGCTGATTGACGCGCGCGTGTTGACCGACGCGCGCGAGCTAATTGAGTAAGCCTTCTTGACCCGTCCACTCTTTGCTTCGGGTTGCGTGCGGGTTCTCATAGGCAATTTAGATGCCTACATTCTGTCCATAGTCTTCAGTCACAGTAGATAGATGAAGAGTTGTGGTTTCGTTTACATTTAAGGCCAAAATCCTACATTTTTTGAGATTTTCTTTTTTCTGTATTTAATTTCTTTTCATTTTTGTGTTGCATATTGAAAAAAGAAATTCCCACATAATTACAGAAGACCATCAATTAGGATTCCCATGAAATGTATTTCAAATGTATTTCTCTTTCGCATGTTGCTTTACATCTTTTCTAGCTCAATAAAGCCACTAAGAAAGATGTTTATGACAAGGACCTGTTGACCTTCAACCCAAAGTTTTAAATCGAATTAGACCTCACTAATCCAATTTCTCAAAAGAAAATCAGACATGCAAAACATCTTAATATCATAAACGATCATGTTGAATATCTTCCAGATTGTGGCTAAGCCAGCAACTATGAAGGAGAGCAAAGCCTCAGTTATTCTATATCCTTGTATTACTACGAATTTGACACGTAGAATTCAGCCAAGTAGTTCAATAAAACGAAATAGAAAGGAGCAATCTTATAACTGTACTTTCTACTTAAATACTTCTATAACAGAATAATGCTACTGACACGCATTGAAGATAAAATTTGGTAATAAATAAAAAGTGATTCCTCAAATATTATCAGTGATTCTAAAAACTATCGATAGATAATTGGTAAAAGAAACACACCATCTCGTCTGTTTCGGGTCTATTGATATTGTAATTAACTTGGGGGTTCTTTTAAATATGCCAATGGAATGTCGATCTTATATTCTATTGACGCGCCGACTAAAATGACACGTCTTTTGTTGTTGATGAGAGCTCAGTGGCTTGGAAGATAGCTCAGTCTTCTCTTGGCACTTCTGCTCAGTTAGATTGCAAATGCGATAGTAAAAATCTCTCTATGCATGTGTGTTGATCCCCATAGATTTTCTAGCCCCCTAAAATATGAGCAATCTCCTCTCCTTTTATAGACTAAAGGAAGAATTAATGGCCTTTAATTGTGGATTAAGTAGCCAATAAAATTGGAGATAGTGGGGAGCAGTTATTCCCTTAAAAATAGCCCTCAAACGACTATTTGGCGCGGTTCACTGACTTGCCGAAGCTCGTTGAAGACGTTTGAGCGAAGTTTGCTGAAGACGTTCAGGCAAAGTTTGTTGGAGACGTTTGGGCGAAGCTCGCTTAAGACATTTGGGCGAAGTTCGCTGAAGATGCGGGTGAGTCTTCTTCGGAACTATTGATGACTTGGTCCACTTGGGTTGCCATAAGCGAAATTCGATGACTTGCGAGTTTCGTCTATGAGTTCAAATTTGACACGGAATTCAACTCGTGATGACCCCTTTTGAATCGGCATGGGGCATGAATTGGGAGTCGACTTGCTCTTGACTTGGTTGAATCGAGTTAAGATGGGCTACATAGCGAGGTTTGCTCGTTTTGTTAAGCGACCATTGTTAGTGGGTGAAATTTTCATAAAAACCCTCAACCTTGGCCAAATTTGAAGATCTCTTCACATGGGCTCTATATATAAGTGCACCCCACCTCTCCTCTTGGTCATTTAAAAAAAATCTCTCAAAAGCTCATTCCCTCTCCCTAGCCGAACAAACCCCAACCCCTCTCCCCTTGAAAAAAAATAGAAAAATAAATAGATTCCATAAGTTTCATCTCTCAAGCTCTAAACATTGAAGAAGAAGAAGAAGAGAAAGAAGATATATAGTTGAGAATTTTCTTGCTCGACCCTAGGTATAATTCTCTATTTCCATATTGTTATTAAGGACATTAGACTGAAATTATATGATTTATTTTGGTTTTGGTTTTGCATGAGAAGATTTTATCATTTGCATGTCAATTTTATCTTGAAACAGAATTTCGTGCAGAAATTTTTAATAGGATACCCTACCAATAAAAAGATCATAACTTTGTTTGTATATATCCAAATGCGGAAATTCTTTCTGTTCTAAAAACTATACATCTTTGGATTTCATTTGAGACCTTTTTTATTTAATTCTAAGACCATTTACTAGTTTGAAACTCTGGTTAAACGTAGTGCATGTTTCTGAAATAGTTTACCTGAGTTATGTCCATTGTAAAAAGCATAAATCTCAATATATACTATGCATGTATGAAATTCTTTCTGTACTAGAAACTATACTTTTGTGGATTTTATTTGAGACCTTGTTTGATTAATTCTAAGACCATTTACCAATTTGAAACTATGGTTGAACCTAGTGCATGTGTCTGAAATAGTTTGCCTGAGTTATGTCCATTGTAAAAAGCATAAATCTCAATATATACCATGCATGCATGAAATTATTTTTGTATTAGAAACTATACTTCCATGGCTTTCATTTGATACTTTGTTTGTTTAATTCTAGTTTGAAACTATGGTTGAACTCAGTGCATGTGTCTGAAATAGTTTGCTTAAATTATGTCCATTGTAAAAAGCATAAATCTCAATATATATCATGCATGCATGAAATTCTTTCTGTTTTAGAAACTAGACTCAATTGTCTTTCTGTTGATGTTAGTTTAAATTAATTTTAATAATGTTTGGTAAGTCTAAGTGTAGTTCTAATAGCTAGTATATGTACTAGCAATTCCAGTCTGCCCCCTTGTGTTATTTTGCATGTAACATGCATTAGAAAAAATGAAAAGTTGATGTAACTCATGGGACTTAGAATATAATCTATCATATTACTTATATACCAAATATGAGCTCATTTGTATAGTGTTAAGTACCCGAGATGAATTATTCATTCCAGATAGTAATCTCTGTTTTTCTGTTGCAGTTTTGATATGTATAGTTTACTTAGAGCATAACTCTTACTATACACCATGTAGTGATGTAAAAGTTTTATATTATGAAATTAGACTCATAATGGAGTCATTTGGAACTAGTTTCATGCATATACACTACTTGTGCTGATGCATGTACACTACTTGTGCTGCTGTGCATATTAGAGATATTGGATGTAATCATCTAGAGTGTAGCTTATACCATGATATAAGTTTTAAGTTAGAAAAATTATAAAAGATATAGTGTTTAGAATCTCATATGGGTATACATGTACATAGAACAGAGAATTTTGGACTCATTTGTTGGCCAAGAGGATCCCAGCATAATCGGTCAGTAACCTTTCATTGTCTTCTCTCAAGTCTTTGAGAGTTCGATTGATTACTTCTTGAAATTCCTGCAAGTTAGTTTCCCATGATAAGTTGTATATCTTATTACTTTTATAATGTTCTTATTTGATTCACTTCATGCGTGGGCTCGTTGTTGATTGTTTAATCATTGCTATCCTAATGTTGTTTATTTCAGTCTTATACCTTCGATATCCTTGAATGATTATTGTTCGCGGGAAAATTCGTGTCTTTCTTCATTGATATCATTGTACACTTTCGTAATAGTTTATCGATTACAGAAATCCGGTCTTTTTATAAGATCCGGTTACAACGAAAATCAAAGAAAATAAAAGAAAGATTACAATTTGTTTCCTTTTATGTCGAACGAATCGCGAGCTCCTGTTTTGCGGTCACTCGCTTTGTGTGGGTTCTTTGCCTGCGCCGGGGTTATTTGCCGTGGACCACCGCGTGATCTCGATCCGGTCGGATCTACACGATATAACGGGTATTATGCCACCAAGGGAATAATAGCCGGGAGGGATTGTTTCACCAAGGAAACAATCGCTCGATGCTCGGGATCTAAGAACCAAGCTTAGATCCGGAGTGTGATCGTGTAGATCTGAAGATCCGATCCTCTCGAACACCTGCCTTATTTGGCGTTGACGATCGCTGAGCACCGGATCTGGAAGTCCAAGTCTCCTAAGCCTTCGATGTTTGAATCTTGTTTAGATCTGAGTCTTCAATCCAGCAGGGCTTCGCCTCCTCCAAAATCCAACCTCTGAAATGAACCATGCCCTGGCCTATTTATAGGCACTCAGAACTGTGCGTTTGCACAGTTCTGGGCCTAGCCACCTGTGGGTGGCTCGGCTCTTGGCCGAGCCACCCTGGGGTGGCTCGGCTTTGGCCGAGCCACCTCAGGGTGAGGTGGCTCGGCCTTGGCCGAGCCACCCTGAGGTGGCTCGGCCACCGAGCCACCTCAGGGTGGCTCGGCTTGGGCCGAGCCACCCTGGGGTGGCTCGGCTAAGGCCGAGTCCCCGGGTTTCCGTCGTTTTGTCGTTTCCCGTTGTTTCCGGTTCCGACATATTTCAGTTTGTGGTTGAGTTGATCTGGAATCGACTTGTTGACTTGATTCCAAATATGGCAGTTAATCCGCTTCTGAGTTCGAGTCCGAAACCGATCTTGATTCGATCGTTATATCACCGAGTTCGCTCTTGTTTAGATGACTCGGGATTCCCCGAAACGTTGGTTTGATTCCGCGTGCGAGTGGATGCATTCCAATGCTTGGGTACGATTTGTTGGCTTCGTCGCCTCGTTAACCTGCTCCGTTGCGTATGGCTTGGCTTCGGCGTCGGCGGGATAACGGTCGTGTTTGGGTACGTCGCTCGATGGTCCGTTTGTTGAATTGGCGTCGTCGAGCTGTATTGTGAGACCTATAGGCAATTTTATACGCCTACA